>JAUYWG010000047.1:5771311-5781979 GCA_034779775.1 Enteromius afrohamiltoni | reverse complement strand
ATATAAATAATATAAAGTGGATGCAGTGCATGCTATTTACAATTAAATTAAACTTAAATTATTGATATATTAATATTGATGTTAAATGGAATTAGAAATTATTTGACCCACTAAGATAGGACTTAAGTACATTTTATATGTATATTTACATAATTACTTGTATTATCTTTAAAAATGTTTGTGTACTGTCAATGTAACTAAAACTAAAACATACTTTAGCGTCATTTCAACTTATATGTTATGTATTTAAATATATTTGTAATGTTGACGCTGCAATTTATTTTAAAATACAGTATATTTATTTTAAACTTGTTATCAAATAATACTACAAATTAAAATTACAATAAGTATTTTACATGTTTTTTAATGTTAGTAAAATAAGCATACTTCTAAAAGATTATCAAAACAATAATTTAGAATTTAAAGTAAAATGTTTGATTTGACATTATTTCAAAGAGATTGTTTTAAAAGTCAACTTAAGTGTGTTATGAAACACATTTGTGAAAGTGAACTCTAAGTGCACTTATCATTAATGTATTAATTTGCCATTATTGTTTCTAAACTATACTATTAAGATATTTAAATGCACTAGACGTGCATTCAATACATTTAAGCACACTTTTTTTTTTTAAGTGTATCTAGCTGATGGATGGAAGCTTATGTGCAGATGTAGCCCTTTATAATTTGACCGGGAAAACCAGTTTAGCCTCTCTTTCATACTATCAAAGAAGTGCAAGCCTGAGCTGACTGAGACAGTAAAACACTGCTGTTTACTGTGTCATAGAGATCAAGGATCATAAATGCAAGCCGCTGAGGAAAGATTCACTTGTAATAAATTGCCTGATGAGAATTGCCTCATTCTCATCACTCAAACATGTGTCAGCTCTTGTGAAAGACACGGCAGGCCCATAGTGAGCCAGCACTCCTACGCTGGACCCATCTTCTTCCTTTAATGGGGTATACGATCGGTCAGGGCCTGATGAATGACAGGCTGTCTGCTTCAAGTATCATGGAGTTTAATGTTAGAAGTGCCGGAAGCATTCATTTCTCTGTCCTCCCCCTCTCCACACCTGTTCAGACTGCTTCCTTTCTACAGCGCCGATGATTTGAGCAGCAGCAGGTTGATGGAAAGCAGCACACATGGTCAGACACACACACACACACACACATACACAGCTATGTTACCTAGAGGTCAGCTAATACATTGCATATGGACAGTGCACAGGAGAGCCTCACTGTGTCTTCTCCTCTTCTTCTAGTCCCTTCACTGATTGGAAACCAATGCATTTCACACCTGGTCATTAACATGGGCGGTGAGAAATGTGCTTGGCAAACAGCTGAAAATTTTACTACAGAATGGAAGAGAAAATCCAATGTTTCCATTGAGAAAATGTGTATAACAAAGCTGTGGGAGAGAAGCGCAGAAAATAAGAGAAGAATTGTGGGGACGGCTTTTCCTAACGATGCTTGACAGCTAGACTGTCATAAAACAACAACTTTGATCAGTTAAAAATGTCATTGTATTAGACCTTAAATGTTAAACCTAGTGGTCTGTGCACATCCATCTTTTCTCCAAATACATTTTTCTGAGGTTGTGGATGAGAGTAGCCAATTACTCACTCACGATATCCCTGCTGAAAAAAAACAGCACATGCTGGTTAGGTATGTTTTGATGCTGCTTTAATATGGTTCTTTGCCAGCGCGTGACCAGCATAAACCAGCTTAAACCAACATCCCAGCATCAAAACATACCTAACAATTTGCTGATTTTTCAGCAGGAATCACTGACAAATGTTCTTGAGCCATTTAAATTAAAAAACAAAACAAAACAGTGTTATGTTTTCTAATGCAACAATATCCATAAATTTCTAATTGTTTCAGTCACACTTTATTTTAAGGATTAATTCTTGCTATTAACATACCATTAACCACGTCTTTTGTCTTAATAAACTCCTTATTTTCAGCTAATTAATGGTTAGTTGGGTAGTTGTTAAGTTTAGGTATTGAGTAAGATTGGGGATGTAAAATATTGTCATGCAGAATATGTACTGTAAAACTACTAATAAACAGCCAATATGTTAAATAGCAGAAATGCCGGTAAACAACTACTTAATAGTTAAACTGGTCCTTATACTAAAGTGTCACAAACCTTGGACAGGGTTCAGACTATAATAATACCACAAATATTGGACAGGGTAAAGCACAGGGTTCAGACCAAAAACTGAAGCTGATGCTTCTTCTTTCCGGAGAAGTGATGACCTCACTCACCACAGCAGAGTCTAGTCACGTTTGGCCTCAATAAAAAGTATATGAAATCTAATGCAGACTAAGTCCATGTCAATTCTCTGAAATAAACACTAGAGGCAGTAAAATAACTTTAATTCCTTTTCACACAAATTTTGATTTCAGGGACAGATTATTGACTAATAAATGCTTATTTGCACATTGCACCTGGTTAATCTTTGCATTTGCAAAAAAAATGTAAAAAACGGTTATGGCAAAAACCTATTAAATAGATAATTCCTGTAACATTTACATGGAAAAAACGTACATTGACATTCCCAAAATTAAATTGGATTTTTTCTTTTGAGTTGATGCTTATTAGGGTTGTATGTCACATGTAATTTCACTTTAATGAGTCTCACCATGATGATGTTCAGTGTTTGTGTGAATGACTCTGAGCTCCTTCTATATATGTTCATATTTAAAAGCTGCTTGTGATGGGCTGTTCAGTGTATTTCAAAGCTTCAAAACCGTTTTTCGTACATTAATAGGTTGGTATAATATGTTTATGAAATAACGGTATTTAACTGTAAATTTAAGTTAAAACACATGCAGAAGCTATTTTTTAAGCCATTGTTTAAGTTATCCACATGGTCCATATACTTCACGGCTTTTAAAAACTCATTAGGCTTAATTTAAAGCTTTGTCAAGCCAACATTGTGTAATGAGACACATGCCAGGCACAAGTTTGGACAGTAAGATTGCCATTAAGATTGTCAGTTTTGCCAGGGCAGATGTGATGACAACGTACATTTCCTGTTCTAGAACCCAGATTACCTGAACTATAATCAATCATCAACTTCAGTTTGTAACGCCTACAGTATGCGTTTAGCATTGAGTAAACTGGCAGTTTAGCTCCACAATAACATCAAGAAACATGGGCTCATGGTGAGAAGCTATGGGGTGAGAGAATACAGCTGTGAAAATAGCCCATAGATCACATGTTACCAGACAAATAAACGGGGAGATTCAAAGGATGCACTTTGACTTAATATAAAGGATACACAGTGTGAGGAATTACAGCAGCGTTAAACCAATACATTGATTGTGTTCAAGTGATTTGCACTCCACTGTTTATTGTTCTTTCTTCATTAAAGTAACTCCACATCTGCTTGCAGTACCTGTTTCTAATTTGTTCTTCCACACACTTTATTAAAGACCGCTAACAGCACAAGTACAAGGGAAATAGTGAGAAAACAGAACGACAATAACTAAAAATGCTGAATTGCGGCTCAAGAAAGATGAACCGTTTCATTTAAACAGTCACATGCTACAATAATATAATCTGGCTGAATATGCGTATGGATGAAAAGGAAGCAGTGAATAATGTGATTTTTTTCCCCACCTCACAGTTTTTTCTTACAGTAACATTAAGTATGATAGATGTGCCAATGAGCATTTAGTCAAAACCTCCAGATGAGTTTTGAGTCCACCTATTAGTTATGCTGTCAACCCTCTCTTCTATTTTGCACGAAAGATGTTGGCAAATGTTCAGAGAGTGCTCATTTGTACAGTAGATTAAGAGCAGACTGTATTAGGGGTCATTATTTTTGGTCAGCTTGTGCCACAAGCAGACAGGTGCGTGTGTAGAGTAAAAAAAAACAAAATCCTCTCTCCAGCTTCCCTTCGAAAGAAGAAGAAAAAAAGAAATTACCTGACCATAAGTGCTCTAAGGCCTGTAATTTATTTGATGTGGATGTCAGCAATACTTTAATATCCAAAAAGAAAAGAAGAGGGTGGAGCCGGGGCCTAATTATAGAAGTGTGAGAGAACCATACAGACCAGAAAGGGGCCTGAGGCTTGAGCTAACCACTGTAACCCGGGACCAGCCATCCATTGCACCTCATGTCATTTAAAAAAGAGGGCAGCTCTGTGTTTTGGCCACTCTTCACTGCGGAGAGGCAGGGGGAAATGAAACGAAAGAGGCGGGCAGGAAAGCTTGCGCTCATTAACATCTGCACAGGGATTAGGACACTCTTTTAACACGTGCAACCCATAACAGTCCCAACATGTAATAATACAGAGCTGGAAGCCGAGGTAGTAATTTTGATATTTAAGAGCCGCAGCTGTTTGATAGGCTGGTAAGAGGCTGGTTAACAGTCACGTGAAAACGCTGAGCCTGGAGGACCAAGATGTTTTGCATGATGGTTACTCAGCATTATGCAAGTTCAAAAGGGTCACAAAGAATCGAATGTTTGATGTATGACAGTAGACCGTACATTTGTACATACCGTACAATCAATCTCCTAAAATGACCAAAAGAAAGTGCTACCAAAGTGTCACAATGTGAGTGTGTGAGGACAGACGAAGAAAGCACTTAGCACTGCAGGTCATTTCTCAAAGGGAACATTTCGGTACAGTTAAAATAGCAAATAAAAGCTTATTTTGTGCCTGTTTGTGCCATGAAATACAGGAATCAGGAAGATCTCCTAAGACATTTTTGTGTGCAATTCTAAGTTTATGTCTCTCAATTCGTTTTTTTTTCTTGTAATTCTGAAATAGATATAATTTAGAATTTCAAGATATAACAACTGGGCCAACTGGGCCATTTATTGTGTTTACAAAAAGCTATTCTTAACAGCGTAATAAACCATTACATTTTAATAAGATATCATCACATGCATATGCGGTTACTGAGTCACTGGTCTGAATTTGAAGGCATAAGAAACCTTTGAGTATCACTTCCCATAATATTTATCCTTCAGCACCACCGATCTCCAAACCACATGATAAATGCTCCACAGTTCTGATTTCTCAATCATCACCAGGAGTGCTCTTGAAACAGACTGTTTAGCATTAAATATTAGTTTAGCAGGCAATCATGTCTTTTAAGAACTAAATCTTTTATTCCCCATTCAAGCGCAAACATAACCGAATGAAGAATGCCTATTAAATAAACAAATAACCTGTTCTATCGCAAGTGAAAGAGATGAATGAATGTCTCCTTGAGAAAAGTGATGTGGCAGCAAATAATTGCAATATAGGCGAGACATATAGAAAGATGTCTCCCTTAGCTGCTTTTCTTTATATAGTAAGGAAGTATGGATATAATAAAATATTCACTCAACAGATCATTAGTGAACTGGAAAATTTGCTGTACTCTCAAAAAACTAATTGCTTAAATGCTGTCACTCCTAAATAATAGAATAAAACAAGAAATATATATTTTTTTTTTTGTGTTTTCGCTAGACAAAACCTAAACTAGAAGATCACATCAGTTTGAAGCTTTGGCAGCTTTGTAAGCCTTGTTTAGTTAAGCTTGGACAGTATGATGAGAGATTTAATGTGATAAAGGCCTTTCTCCGTGCTATATAAGGTTCAGAGTGACTTTTAGTCATTTGACGGAGGTTGCTCCAGTTTTTCATTTTCACTGTAACCATTCATTTTATTTCATAATATTAAAAAAAAATCTGCGGGACTGAGCTGAATGCATTCTTCTTCAAGTGCCAGAGACATTCTGGATCATAAATGAACATAGCTGAGAAAAGAATGACTTGTAATACATTGCATCATACTCAAAAGTAGAGTACGTTACTGCTCCCGCAGACAATAAACCACATTAAGGGAAAAAAGGGTTGCTGCTTCTATGCACAAATATCTAAATATAGATAGATAGATAGATAGATAGATAGATAGATAGATAGATAGATAGATAGATAGATAGATTACGTATAAAATTGGGGAGAAGTGACCAAAACTTACAATCCACTAAATTTAGAGCGAGAACACTGCATCTTCATTCTCTGTCAGTGGCCGTACAAGGACACTGAACTCACTGCATGATTACTAAGTAGTTGACCAGAAAATTGTCATGTTCAAATTGTGTCCAGATGCCCTTGCATTATGGTGAACCAGATTAAATGGCTCTATTTGAGAATGTGCTGGGATGTTCTCGAGTGAAAATGAATAACAGGGGCTTTTTCCTCAAGCGCTGATACTCTCTGCAATGCTGGGAATTTGATCTGCTTCGTTAAAAGACATTTTCTAAGTTTGCACAATCTGTCACAGATGTATCTGACAGTTTGTGTTCGCTTTTAGTCAGTATTTCTTCAAAACCGATGTCTTTCTCGTATATATCCAGCAGGGTATGTGTAATTGTGCAATACGTTGCACAACAATAGATCATTCTGAAAAGGAAGTCCATCGCGCTCATTTCCAGATTAATTTTTCATTTCTTAAATCATCTTGCAATTACACAGAGTTCATTCAGTTCCTTGGACGCTCTCCAGTTCGCGTGTAATGAACCTCTGTGGGGCCATCAGAGCTTCAGATGTGGTTGATAGTGGAAGGACATCTCTTAGTTTGACTAAATTCACAGCTGCACAACATGGGCCAGGAAATTCTCTATTAGCTTTTTAAAGCTTTCTGTGGGCCTGTGGAAAACGTACTATAATCTAATCCACCCGTGTGGTTTTGTAAATGTAATTAGAGCAGCCGCTGCTTGAGGTCGGCGATCTTGATTCTGGAGGTCCAAAGCTCATCTGCTCAGCTAACCGCAGGCCTAGTTGCTACAGACAGCAAAACAGCAAACAAATGAAGTAGTAATTATGACTGGCGTGACCTTTAATTTACAGATTAATGAAAATCTATTAAAAGAGGTATTTTGAAACCGATGTAAAAGCCTCTCACATAAATATATGGCTGGTTAAAAAAACACAGACACGCTCTGAGCTGCCAGTTTGAGCCAATGACAACGCTCACATCCCAGCGCTCAGGCGGTCTTTGCATCAAGAGCAGAATTAGATATCGTTCAGTCCACTCTATCAGCCCTTTCCAGTAGCTGCGCTGAGCCAAATACTCCCCTGACAGCCAACTCACATGTGTTTTGTGGACAGGGACAATTGTCCTTTTGTCCTCGTGCATGGACTCCCTGATTCTGGCTCCTGTTTTAGAAAGCACTACTTTGTGTTCTCTTTCAGGTTTGGCCTAGAAACTCTCTTGTATTTGGTGATAAAATGCAAGTTTGCTTTGTCCTGCGGCTGCCTACTTTGATTAGGCAGGACAATTTGTTGTTTGTTTTTCAAATGAAGAGCCCCTGCTATTCTCTGCGACTCACTCAACACAGCTTGCGATGAAAGGAGGGAATAATCAAAGAGTTTGTGGCGGAGCTGGTAGAGATTGACGAGGGGAAGGCTAGTTTGTTTTACCTCATGCTGATAAAACGGATCAACCAGATTCATGGGTATTTATATCCAGTGTTGTGCAAGTTCCTTTTCAAACTGTAATACGTTATATATTACTTGTTACTGTTATTTAAGGGGAGACACTACAGGTGAATAGGGTACATTTTTTTACTTACAAATAGGACCATGAAACTTTACCAGTTGATTACTCACATGAATAGGAGAAAAAAATGTATTGCAAGTTTTTTTTAGTTTTATGTTTAAATATGCAAAATTCATTAAATATGCGGAAATTTGTCTGAATATAGGATAAAGCCAGGTGCAAAATTATTTTTTCATTTTGTTTATACACAAAATAAAAAAAATACAAAGGGATTTTAGGATATCCGCTTTCATTACCTAGGAAATCAAAATATACCATCCATAGCCTTAAAAATTGTTGCCATATTTTTTCTTTAAAATATCACATAACTCAGGCCAGGAATAATTTATTAACAAATCCCTTCGTAAATATCTTCAGAATACTAGTGAGAGTATAACTGGAAAGTTTGTTGTGCATAGGTGCAACATAAGCTGAGGTACCGGAAAATGACAAAAAGCTCATTTATATCTTTGTGAAATCTATATATTTTGAAAGTGGATGGTGGATAACACCATATCTTATGTGAAGCTTCTCGTTTAACATCTGTGTTGGCAATAAACTGGCAGATTTTAGTTACAGTATCTGTGTGGTGCTGTGATTGGTAAAGGGGGCTGGGCTGGTTACCAAATGTTAGCAGGTTTGAGGCCCGTGAGCTCATGAACCCCAGGTTGTTCCAGAAGGATTGTCCCTGTAATAAGTGCACAGTAAGTCACTTCGGATAAACGGATGTCTGCTAAAATGACTACTTACTTGTATCCAAGGCATTCATTAAAAGGAGGGACGGGAAATAAGACATAACTGACAGCAACATGAACTTACTTTGTGCTCTGGCTACAAAAGAGAGCTTTAGTTAAAAACAAATGAACAGTAGATGGATGAAGAAAGAAAAATGGGATTGAATTTTCTGCCTCCTTACAAGTAATTACCAGATGTAATTGAGAAGCATTAAGACTTGTTTGAAGCTCAAAATAGTTTAAAAATGCTTCAGGTTTGAAGGTTTTATAGGCCTGACATAAAGACATACAGTTAAACGGCTTTATAAACCACTTAATTTCCCAGAATGCCATCACCCACTGAATTTCTTCCCATTTTAATGCATGAATTACTCTTTATTCAACTTCCTGCGGAGTGTGGATAATTCGATTAGCAGGTAGCCTAGAGATTTTTGTTGGCAAGTTGATGCATTTAGCATGCACTTTTTAAAAATATTTGTTGTCTTGTGTTCTGATAACTTAAACGTTGTTTAACCCCTTAATGTGTGCGTGGAGAAACAGCTCCTCTTATGACCGTGCACTTTACGCATTGATTCAGCGAGGCACCTAAAAATATCGTTCTCCAGAGCCGGATCAAAGCCGGGGTCAGCTCCTCCGTGAATCCCGCCCTACCGTTTAGCCTAAATAAACCGAAAGGAGGGGCTTGTCCGCGACAGAGAAGCAAAGGGTCCCGTGGTGAGCGCAACAGAGCCGTGTAGTGTGTGTCAGGTTTCATTCTGAGAGAGACTCAGGCGCGCAACAGTCAGACAAACCCGTCAAATGGCACGACCGAAGCACACAGACTCTCACTAGAGCCCGAGCTCACTCAACCATTATCTCCATGCGCTTGGATGAGCAGCATGCCTCAGTCGAGGTCGTTTTGAAGATTGATATTTTCACGTGAAGCGCGGTTTAATTGCCTGGAAGGAGAACTTTAATCAGTTTGTTTGTACACGAGCAGTGGTGGATAAACATCATATAGCCTACACAAGTCTCACAGACATGGAGGACATGAAATTGCGAGTATCACCCCAGTCCAGTCTGGAGAGGACCTGCGTCAAGCATCCCTGCCAAAAGCGCCTTTTGACGAACTGGAAGGACGTGTGCGCAGTGTGCGTGTGTTTGATCTCGTTTGGAGTTTGTGTGTTGCTCTACCTGAGGACGTCAGACCTGCAGTCCAGGGTACTGAGTTTGGAAAGGGACAGAGACCCGCGTATCTCCAGTTGGAGCTCTCTGGAACAGGTGGAGACTGTCCTGTGGAGTCGAGTGGATCAGATATTAGAGGAGGTGAGCGGTGACTTTTTTTTTTCTCCGGACGTTTGTGTGGTTGTAATAATATCTAGTCATCCATATACAAGCTATCTGTTTGAGTCATGAGTGCGAGGACAGAGCGAAAGAGAAGATGTTCATGTTGTCTCACCTTGTTGAAATCTCAACGAGAGGTTCGAAGTGCGTTCAGAAAGTTTAATATGCAGAGAGGCTTTAGAGGGAGAAGATGATGAATATGTTCTTTCTGGAGCTACCTGTTAAAATATGAAAAAAATCGACGACCGCGTCCTCTCCAGTGTTTGAGTTTGTTTACTCAGGTGTTTACGCACTTTCACTGAGCACAGTTTGAGCTCTGAGGACTTTCAAACGCTCGTGCAAATGATCAGAATAATTCGCGTATGATTACTGTGACCAGATTTCTTGGCCTTTTTGAGCTCTGTTTATTGATTACTATTTAGAATTATTATTATTATTTTTTATTAATAATTATTAAATTATTATTTATTAAAATAATTACTAACAACTTTTATTGTTTAGTTTAACTGACAGAAAAAATAACTTTTATACTGACCTCAAAGTCACTCGTTAATATAAATATTTTACCTAATAAGTGTCGTTGGCCACTTAAGTCATACATAATTAAATCCTGATTAATAAATTAAGTTAGTATGTATTATAGCTCTTAAAATGCCAGATCAGACTCTTTTACATGGCTCAAATTTTTCACATCCTCTTTAGCATTGCTCTAGAACAAGTGTCTATAAATAACACAATCATATTGCCAAATTTCTGCTGTCATTTTGACACATCCATTAGTCCATCTGTCTTGATAAAAGCACACATAATTAATGTGATCTAGAAGATGCCTCCCTATTATCCACATTTGACTGACTGAATTTTAAGCGTGAAAGCTGTGACTGTTGTTGTTTAGCAAAACTATTATTTGGAGCATGCAAGACCTGCTGAACACATTGTGTCACCATATGACCACCTGTTTTACATCAACAATCAAGCAGTTAGGGCTCTCGCCAACTTCAGCGCTGTGTCTGTGTAGAATTGGATTGAGCTTGAAGTGGTGAGGTGGAGAAAAGTGAGATAT
>JAUYWG010000047.1:5724665-5767689 GCA_034779775.1 Enteromius afrohamiltoni | reverse complement strand
TATATACAGTATTATTAACGACTGGACTAATAATGCTGAAAATTGAAAATAAAACAAATTGCATTTAGACGTTTTAATTTCACAATTTTACAGTAAATATTAAATGCAGCCTTGGTAAGCATAAAGTTAGCTACCCAAACTTTAGTATACTATTGGATTAAACTTTTGCGTTTGAAGAACAAATAACTAACACCAACTACAGTAGATTTTTTATTATACCTTACATACAATGTGTTCGATTTCTGCACGGCTGACTTCAAATGTTCTGTTTGCTTATTTCCAGAAATTAGCAGCAAGTCTGCCGAAGATCCGGGCGGCTCGGGATGCACCTCACAGCTGCGTCTGTCCACCAGGTATGTTTCTTAACTGTCTTTTGTCTGCAGGTGTGTGAAAAAATGCTAATGTTGCCAGGATAGAGATGTGACGGACTAGATCTCATTTCCCATGTAATGTGAATAGAGCCTCATCTTCGCATCCCGTTCACTGGTGACCTCGGACTGGCATTGCTGTGGTGACAGGTGCAGTCGTATTTTCGGGTGCTGTTGGCAGTCATTGCTTTCACTTTGTGTTTGAGCGGGTCGTGATGCAAGACGGAGGGTTGGGATGGCATCATCTGGCTGTTCCTGAGAGCAGGGAACAGTCAACAAGGTTCACAGAGTACGACTAACAAGTCACATCCGTATGTCAGACAGGGCTCTTTGAGGGTTAAATAATGTTATAAAATAATGTTTTATAGTATTTATACAGTTGAACAGTATTATAGAATATTAATTATTAAATATCTAAAAATATTTTTGAAATATACAAATTTGATTTTATATATATAAAATTAAATATGATCAATTATATACAATTATTTTTATAAATATATAAATAAAATATTTATATAAATAATATTTTAGAGTATTAAATATCTAAAAATATATTAATTGAACAAAACCTTTTATTTTGATGTGATTAATCATTTAACATTTATCATTTTAATATGTGTGTGTGTGTGTGTATATAATAGAAATGGTAGAAATAATACATACTAAATGAATAATATATTATATAATTTTTACAAAATGTATACAGTTTTATATATACAAATATTACAGAGTATTAAATATCTAAGCAGTTTAGAAAAATATTTTAAAATATATATGAAATCATAATTAATTATGCGCATATTAATTTGGCCTCAATTCTAATAGTCTTTCACTTTTCCTGCTAACAGCGAAGGTAAGCAGCTACATTTCACCTTGCTTTCCTAACATAACCTCCAGATGTCAGTCATTAGACAACCTCTTGTGTTATAGCCTGTGTTTGTGTGTGTGTGTGTGTGTGTGTGTGTGTGTGAATTTACACATCTCTGAGAACCATGCCAGATGGTACAGACATCTCCTTGTTAATTAGGCTAGTCAGTGCTAGTCATTGTTGTGTTAACTGAGTGGGAAGTGACTTCAGACAGCGTAGTGAAACCAGTTTAAGATGGACATGTCTTGGATAGGCACTTTCGAACCAGGTGTGGGGACCATTTAACAGCAGGCATCCCAGATAATGGCCGTGTTGCTTGTTTATTGCTGTGCCGTGGGAGAGTGTCTGATCTCGCAATACACCATTTGATGTAAACCAGGCAAAATACTGTAGCAGCATAAAACATGTCCGTTACCTGTAAATACAGCGCAGTTTGTATACATTGTGGACATTTTTTTATTATGCATGCATATAAGTACTATGTGTATGTAAGGAAGTGTCCACAAATATTTTGGTCCCCATGTGGCCAGCTGCCGCTTGTCAATCATTTCAGCACGCAGTGTTCAGATGGCTTCCATTCCATTGTTTATTTTGAGTGCTCAGCGGTGGGTAATAGTCTGTGACTCCTTCATCAAACGCACAGACTCACTTGTATACGTATAGCATTGATTTAATGTTTGGGCTACAGTTGAGGCGTAATAACTGCTCTATTCACAAAGGTGTAGTTGTACGAAGCCATACACAAAATAGTGCTTTAGCGTATTGTTAGCGCTTCCTCTTCCAAGTTCATAAAGAATGCTATGTGTATGTCATGTGCAGTTCAGCCCAAGGACAGTATATTATTATTCTTGGCTTGGCGTGTTTAAGTGAAGATGATGTGTGACTGTCTGTGAGAGTACTTGGTGCTTTTATATACAGTTTTTTAGTTTTAATTCTGTGTTTAGTCCGAGCCTGTTCCTCTTCAAGTGCTACTAAAACAGCTGGCATATGGGCTTGGGGAATGTTTCAACACATCCAAATGAGTTTATTTTTTCTGATTTTGCCAATCCCAAGGGGCTCCAGAGGTTAAGTTCACTCAACTCGTGTTTAAAAACCCATTTGGCTCATTTTCGTTCACTCGGAAATCCTCCAAGATTTGTTTTTATTAACAAAGTCAGCGTCGGTTCATACACGCAACTGTTTACCCTCCAGCACTGCACATTTCAGCACTAAAGCAGTAACAGTGCCACGCATTCTTACTGTGAAGAAAGATATTCACCATCTTAGAGTCATCTTTACACTGCAGGTATGAATGAGCTTCTGTGGATTATAGAGCTGCATGATATTGGAAATAACTGAAAATGTGATGTTGTGTTTTTCTGCTATATATATATATATATATATAATAAATGACAGGAATTTTTACCAGATAATTTAAATACCTGTGTTTGGGGAAAATAACGGGGGTGTGCATCTGCATAAAAATATAAGAAAATATATACAGTATATAGGCCACATTCACACAGCAGCATAATACTGTTGTCACTTCTGTATTTGGGTTTATATATTCTTTCTTTTTTTCCTTTAATGCATGATTTGGGGAAAATAAGTGAAAGTAAAATATACTATTTCATACTGTTTTGGCTTATTCAGTACACTGAAAACATTATGAAATTTTACAACAAAAGATAAGGGGTTGTTTAGCAGTTTAGTTTAGTTTAGCTACGTTTAAATAAAAAAAACGATGAAAGGTAGTCAACTAAATGTATTTAAATGTAGCTAAAATTACTTGAATGCAACCACATACCATACATAATATTAAAAAATAAACCAAAGTAAGAATTATACCACAAAAATACTATTGCATTGTAATATATATAAAAACACAAATTTAATTTCAATTTTTTATTTTTTTTTGTATAACTATAAAAGCAGGCTACATTAATATTTGTGTCTAAATTTCAAACATCAAACCACTTAACTTTTACTCCAAAAAACATCGTTTTTTTTATATATTATATAATGTTTAAGTAAATTTCCCTTGCTGTAGAATAAATGTTTGCATGAATATTTTAAACCTTGATTTATTTAACCTATGAATATTATAATAGACAGACCAACACTCAAGGTAAAAGAAAATATGGTCCAGATAACATTAATACAGGTTCACTTACAGCGAGGATAAAAATGATTAATGCGACCACAGCTTGTTTTGTGTGGTGATTTATTAGCTGCCAGGAGCGTTGAATAGACATATAGAAACCAAACATTCAAAAACAACCAGCTGAAACGACCTTAATACTTGACTAAATATTTAAGTACATTTCTGTCTTTGATTTAGTTTACTTCTGTACGATAAACATTTTTTGGTTGTTGAGTCGCCGCATGGTAAAACCAGTTAAGCAGCATTAGTTTCTAAGTGTTTTAGGTCAATTTTCAGCGCGTGTGTTGTTTAGCTGCGACCTTCTGAACAGATGTGTATATATAAACACCATTATTAAGAAAATGTCATCCGCGGCTTATCGTAGATGGCTGGATGTGTGACAGTTCTGTTAACAGCGACTGAGGCAATGTCGCTATTTAGTCATCGGAGAAAACAAGAACGTAGAGTGTATACATAAAGACAATGATTTATAGCTTTTAAAAAATGTTTGTGGGACGGCGTGTTTATCTGCCCAGCCTCTTCGCTGGTATCGAAGGGTGACGTGAAAACCAAATGCACGCGTCTGGAGGTGTGAATGAACTGTGTAGACAATCGTGGCATACTGATGGATATGATGCTCTTTGTTCTAGCAGAGATTTGTAAAAACGATCCCGGAGGCGCTTACTGCCAACAGCTTTGTCAGTGTACAGGAAAACTCCCATGACAGTTAGATTGAATCCAGGCCCAAGCACCCAGAATGCTCTTGAATCCACACATTGTTTCCCGAGAAGCTGAATGGCACTTTCTTGGACGAAGTAGTAGGAAACAGCGAGAAAGAAAGAGACGGCTGCCCTCTCAGCTTCTATGTACCCCCCCATTGCACTTATTTCTAGAAAAAAACAAAGAGCCGATAGCTTTAAGGGTTTAGCGTCTTTGTGACTTTTTTCCAACCGCAGACCGGCATGGACGGCTTTAGTTGTGTCACCAGGGGTCGTAAGGGATTGAGTAAGAGTGCTATCTTTAAACGTGTACATCACAAACACCTCTCTGTTGGATTGTTTTGGGTGCCATAAAGAGCGCCACGATGGATTTCATTGCGTGGGATTAATCACGAGTATAACAGGAAGGGTGAGAGGCCTCTAAAGCCCCAAGCTTCACTGCAGGAAGTGACATTTGGCAGTTTACCTGGATGCGCTCCGAAGAGAAGCCATATCTAAGGGTGTGTAATCGGAGCTGGACTCCGGGAACTTGATGTATGACATATTTGCCATATTTAACATCCCCATCATCCCAAAATGCTCAACACAGCCAAGAGGAAAAGTGTGTTGCTCAGAGGGTGATTGAGTTCTTAGTTACACTTCAATTAATTATCAACTCGAAGGTTTTCCTAATATGACTTATTAGAAACAAAAATAAACACAAATGAGGCAATTGTTGACAAACAGCAGGAGTACTAAAATGCAGATGCCTAGCCAGAATTTGGTGAGAAGTATTTAACATCTTTTGATTGTGTACTTTAGGCTACGTCTACACTAATCTAGATAAATGTAAAAAAAAAATGTTGTCTAAAAACGTTACGCTTGTACAAACTGATTAAGAGCAAACAAAATTAAGAGCAAACAAAACAACTTCTGTACAATGCCGTGCGCCATCAGTTGAAATGGTCACATGATTGCATTATATGACTAAAATGCCTCATCGTTTTCAAAAACCTGCACACTGCGATGCGAAAATGGCGTTTTCAAATTTATCCACTTTGGAGAGTGTTTTCAAAAAGCTTCATTTTCCTTGACAAAAACTCCATCTCAGTGTGGACGGAAGGCCAAAACGGAGAGAAAAAGATGCGTTTTCAAACGAAAACTTATTAGTGCTTATATGCTGTAACTATTATTAACAAAAACAAACAAATGAAAAAAAAAACATTTGGAAATACTATTTTATTTAATTATTTGAATTTGCAAAAAATAAAAAGCAATATATTATAAAATCAGATCTATTGTACATTATGGAATACGTTATAATCAAATGGATCTATTTTGAAATAAAAATGTTCTGGTCTTCTCCATTGCTAATATGATTTTTAAAGCTGCATTTCCATTACTCTTCATATTGCAAAAATAAAAATTGTGAATTGTAAATGCACTCAATGGAAACATCAATTTTACAGAAAATCTCATATATATGGCAAAACATGCTCAAAGTACCCCTTTTTAGTTGCTTTTCAACGTGAAGGGTCCTCCATTGCTTTCAGTTGTTTTGCATATATATAAATTTATTATATAATTTTTTACTTTTATTGGAGCACCAAACCCCACCCCTACCCTGAACCTGAACGAAGTCTTTATGTGAAGAAGGGAGTAAAACACAAGGTTTTAATCACTAAAGATTATCCTGCTCCGTTAACGTGCTCACATCTCATTTAGAAAACACACTCCCGTCCCATAGAATGACGTGATCGGTCACGAGATACACAAGAACCAATGGCATTTCACAACCAACATTGATGTAAGGATTCTTGTAGCGCCTTTTTTAAATCACGCACAGACTGCAGCGGAAGACAGGAAGCACACAGAACCATATCTATTCCTCTCAAAAATCAATCGTTTTGCCTCAAAAGACTTATATTAATATTAATATCTTTCAAATAAATTATGACGGTGGTTGTATCTGCTTGCTATATCTTGCTATATGTCTTATTGACAGATGATAGGGTTAAGGGGTATTTTCCTATTTAATAGAGTACCTTGAGCTTCAAAAGCGACGCAAAAGAGTTTTGACCAATGTTAGAAAACGGCACACAATGTCAGAGTTGTCCTAGGGTCTCTACAGCTCCCACAGGGATACGGTGCACACGGCACATGGCATTCTGGGCATTCAGAAAACGCCCAATGCATTGCCTGATGACAGACCAATGCAGACCCTCAGGACCGGATCAAAGGGCTCTGCTGTGTGTGTTGGTAAAAGAGAGAGAAATACACAGAAAGATTAGAAGCAACCTCACAGTGCTCAAATGAACTAGTACATTAAAACCAGTTGATACAATCTCTCGAACAGCACAAGCGAAGAAGGAAAGGAAAAATATGCTCTAGCAGTTGCAGTTAAAAATGCCTTAATGCTCTTGTAAACAAGAGGCTTCCTCTGATCCTCACAGCGGGGTCAGGTGAAAGGGTCGTGCTGCTGGTTATTTAAGGAGCTCCAAGTTCACCTTGACATGTCTGCTGACAGGAAGAGCGGCTCTGGATCTCGTTTCCTTGCCCGTGATTACTTTACACCACAGCTGCCAGAGAGCAGCCTTTACTTAGGAGAGGTGTAGTCTGTGAGTCGTGACCGACACAGACAAGAGAGCTTCAGATGGACACAGAGAGGGTGAGACTGTGAGAGAAACAGCGTTGGGAAAACTCAAGACTGGGCTTGCTTCATGAATGTGAATCTATATTGTTGATGCTTACGTTAACTTGAAATGATGAGTTTATCTGTTTCTGATGACTGAAAATACTGAGTTACATTTGAAATGATTCACAACCGGTCACAACCTGATAATTGGTTTTGTACGTGAGAGAGAGAGGGAATAATGGGTCTGTTTTTCACATAACACATGTTGAGCTGGATATTTGTTCCTGATGTCCTCACAGAAGATATCCACTTTGTATATTTGACTCTAAACAGTTTGAATCTTGTAGAAATATTTGTGGCTCGAGTCAATGATGGCATGAGGAATCTTCACTCCAAACCAAAGCAAATGCATTGTGAAAATTCAGTGGTTAAATATGTTATTCTGGGAATGTTACTGGAGTAAGTAGTTTGAGGAAATGCACGGTCGCTTCTGCAGTGGTTGGCCAAAAACGAGCAGATGCATCGTAGTGACTTTAGGTGTAATCAAAACCCAACTCCATTTAGCCTGTCATAAAAATACAGTTGGAATGTCTGTAATGAAAAAATGTACAGTGTCTGGAAATCTTGCAATATTATTTGAGCTGTAACAATGCTATGGCCCTCAATTTAAAAATCCAGAGAGGTATGAAAATTGTTTCCTAGAACTGAGTTTACATAATAGCTGAATAATGATGCGTAGAATTATACACATATGAAAATAAACCAAACGTGCAAATAATTTAGCAAATTGTCAGCAGTCTCCCTCTGCTTGTATACTCTGATTCGCTATGACTCCAAAAATAGACACCTCAGGACAAACAAACTGCAACATACAGCGTGATTTTGGTTTACAAACAATTGTGTCACTGTTGGTTTGCTTGAACAAACTTTAAAGTGACCACAACATGCTGAAATCTGTGCAGACGTCATTAGTCTACCACATTAATAATCAAATAATATGAGTAAGTAAATCCAGATACAAACGTGTCCTTTTGCATTTTTCTCAAAAGAGAAGATTTCTCGCAAATATTTTGAACAAGGCAGAAATTCATGCAGGTTTAGATTTTCTTTGGACATGAACCAACAAACACAAACATCTTCCCACCAGGTCTTAGATTCAGAGAAATTTTAAGTACTTCTGCAGATGGTGATAAAAATTAGAAGTAAACTGAACCGAAGCAATCTCCCGGCTGAATATAACTGATATCAAATGCTGTGCAAACTCATTGTGGTCACCTCAACTGGTCTTTTTTAAAAATAGGTTGGTTTAGAGGCTGGAAGTATAGCTTTAGCTAGAAAACCTAAATCATTCTACTTTAACAGATGATGTTTATTTGTGTCTCCTGCCGAACACACTTTGTACACTCAGCTTTTGGAAGAGATACAGAGTCTAAAAATGTGCTTTGTAAAACTATTGCAGTGAAAATAGAGAAAAATTGTCTGTGGCTGTGGTCAGGCCACATAAGGTCAGGCTGGCACTCAACCAAATCAAATTTTGCACTCAACTAAATAATATTATATCTATTAATATTATAGACTAAGATCTAAATGCATAAGACAAATTTATCAGCTTACATTTTTTATTTAAAAAATCTAATATATTAGGAAAAGAATATGCTTTATATTCACTAATAATATTCACATTTCACAAAGGTTGACAACTCATTTAAAGTTTTGAATGATGCACATTATTAATATTATATGTTCATTCGCTATAAAATTTATATTTGTAAAATGAATGTAAAATGATGACTAAATAGCTTTTTTTTGGTGTAAGTCAGAACTTTTGGCAATGTACAGTATGGGTGGAAAATGTGGTTACTGCTACAGTGTCCCTTACAATAGATGTTAAACTGAAATTTTATTGAATAGGACTCTTCGTAAAGCCAACACTGAAAAAATCTAAATCTATTTAGATTATGTTCCAGATCACTGAAGAACATTTGATTGTAGACTGACTGTAAGATCTGCATTTACTCCAGGAGTCTGATAGTCTGATATCATAAACCAGTGTGGTTTGTGTGCGTGTGTGTGTGTGTGTGATTCATGGTCCTGCTCCCCTGAGGTCGAGTGTGTGCTGGTATCATGGGCTGAGGCCCCACGGCTCGCAGCAGATTTCCTGTGGGCATCAAGGTGCATTCCCTTCACTGCTGCTCACAGGGAGCTCGCTCACTTCTTATGTTAACGGCTCCGGGCAGACGTCCAAAAACAACAGTTTTTATTGAATTTGAAGGAAGAAAAAAATCCCCTATTGGACTATATTTTGTTCCTCGGGCTATTGCTTTAACGGTAGTTGAAATTGTAGTAGCACATTTCTAAAGGTCGTGTGTCACCTTCTTTAGTCTAAGACTAATTAAGTGCTTGAAAGTCTTAGCAGAAGAGGATGTCGCCAGCATGGCCCCCCGCTCGGAGGCAAGTCTCAGCACTTAACTCCTTCAAATATGGCTAGGTTTGCTTTACATGGCATTCCAAAAATATTCACCCCCCAATATAATACTGTATATATCACCTTGCTGTGCTCAAAGCAAATAATTATTGCACTGCGTTTTTAGTACCTTGCTACTAATTTAATTTAATAACTCATATTTGTCTTTGATGTACAAAACAGAATGATAAAATAATAATATTATGCTTTCGTGTGTCTGCATATTGTATTTCTTTTAAATGCTAAACGATTTCAAGAGTTCACGCTTGCAATGGCAGAATTACATCTGAGCATTTGTAAATATTAATGAATAGTAATATAAATAATGATTTAGTTACAGTAGGCATACCAACCATCTTGAAATATAATTGTAGAATAGTATGGTTAAAGTTTAACTGATGATGCAGTATAACTAAAATATAACCAAATTTCAGTTCATGTCAGAATATTCTTATGCATGTACTTTTTATATTGTGCTGAGTTAGGTTAGAAGAGGTTAATGGTTCCTGAAGGCATGTAAATACAGTATAAATCTGATCTGTTAAATTCTGCATATTATTAAACATCAGGCAGGCTCATAAAACATGGATTTTTTAGATTTTTCAGTAATTATAGTCACTTCAGAAGAGTTAGACGCAAAGCACAGGTTTTATTTTCTCCTACGCTGCGATTCGAATCAGACAAGGGTTTGCTGGATAAGTCAGATACGAATCTGATATCATCAAGCTTCTGGCTAACACAATCAGCCGTGACAGAGCAGGAATCTGTGCAACGTCTAATTTAAAGATTGCTGTTGCTAGATTCGAATCTCTGCTATATGGTCTCTGGATTTCGAACAGCATGAAGAAAAGGTATTTCATAATGATAAAAAGAAGTCTTCATGCATAATCCTCCAGTCTTTCAAGCATGCATGGTCCCAAATAATGAAGAAATCAGTCCTCTTCTGACTAAACCCTTGGCATCAACGTTGCTTTTAGGCTAATAAGGACTAAAACAGATGGCCCAGTATGAAAAGACTCACGTAGATGACTTACCTCTCTCTTTTATGTCCACATCAGGCACTTATTTGGTAAATCGTCCTTGGAGCCATGCTTATGTCATTTCCTATGAAGTTCAGTCGCCTTTTCATATGAGACCAGAAATCATTAGGTCGGTGACGTGCATGTTATTATCGAGAGGCATTTAAAAAGGATTAGGTCACTTAAAGGCAGCAATTACTAGTTATTAATTTAAGGCATGTCATAATATGAAGTTTGACTTTTACTACTAAGAATGTATTCCACATGATTCATGTGCAATGTGCATAGTTTGTTGCATAGTAAGTTCAGTAATTGTTTTCTAATATTGTGCAGTTTTTACAATTTAAAATCTCTGTTCAATTTGAACATATTTTAATGGTGCTGCTAAAGCTGAATTTTCAGCACTATTACTACAGTCTTCAGTCTTACATGATTCTCCAGAAATCATTCTGATATGCTGCTCAAGACACATTTCTTATTATTATCAATGTGGAATATGTTCTCGTGACCTCACGTGATCTGGTACGTGTGACAGGAAAACTGTGCTGCTTACAAAAATCAAACAAACAAATAAAAAACCCCAAATATATTTAGTCTTTACTGTCATTTTTGATCAATGCTAAAGAAAAGCATTGATTTCTTTTGCGAAATCACATTGACCCCTAACTTATAATAATAATAATACACGGTTACAAATGTCTGTAGAAATGACAGTATTACTTGCAGCTGAATTCAGATTTGTTATTTACTGGCAACAGTTTGTTCAAAGATAAATTAACTTTATAAAATAACAGCCTCATGCAAAGCATTTCTGGAAAAAAAAGAAAAATGTTGATCTTCTGGTTCCCAGAATGTTTTATGTGTTTCTATATACGTATTTTACAGTGTATGGTTTTTCTACTTGTTCTAATCAATTGATACATTTTTTAAAAAAGTAACAAAGAATTTAATATATCTTAAAGGTTTGCAGCTAAGATGTCTTTCCAGCTCTGCACATTTTGGGTGTCTCATGTCGTCCTATTGACTCTTTTTCCACAGAGTGACAGGTTTAAAGTTGCATTGGTTTAAGATTGGTGATAACCACCAAAGACTGCTGCTAATTCAGCTGAACAATATCTGTTTCACGGTAGAGGAACTCCTGGAGGCTCACATTGAGCTCTGACCTCTCATGCCCTTCAGTCAGTGCTGATTACCTCTAATCCTGTGATGTACTTATAGGAATGGACGCCGGAGCCTTTCGATTGTCAACACTACACAAATCCAATCCAGTTTTTATAGACCTGTTTTTGTACTTACTTTATTTGCTCTACCGTTCCGTTGCGTTCCACTTCAACTTTCCCAGTGTCCAGCCGCCCATAATCCCCAGTTTTCTTCCCCCATCCGTGTAAAGCACTTAAGAACCAATTTGGCCCATTAAACAGATAGGCAGCATTTCCTTTCCTTTGTTTGACCTGTCAAGTCTGAGAGCTTTGTCACCTTCTATCTCTTTTTCTCTGTTTTTTCTCTGTTTACCAAAATCAGCCATTTTCTCAATCCCCCCCCCCCCCCCCACACACACATTTTTAGACATTTTTAATAAAGTTCAATCACATTTAAACACTCTGTGAAACACTTATCAAAGTTACTTTGCCTATTTATTTGTGCACATAATTTTATTACTTTAAAATATTAGATTTTTTGTCTCTTTAAAATGTTTTTAGAATAATTTATTTGACTTTTAAGCATTTTTAAGAACTGTTTTAGTTATAAGGTAGCGAAACTGTTTAGCCATATTGCCTAATTATATTGGGCGATTTTAAATTTGAATCATTGTGTAAAGTGGAGAGTAATTTTAAATCTTTAGTATTCTTTGAACACGGGCACGTTTGCTTGGCCACTGCATTCTTGAACGCTGCACAAAGCCTCAGCGCTCGATGCGATGGCCTTCAAGTGTCTGTGCCATTAAACCACATGTGTCATTATTCAGATTGCTAACTATATACTGGAATCTCTAGTAGCTTCACAGTCAAGGGTATTGACCTAATGCCCCTTGTGGCAACAATAAGAATACCACACACACTTCACATATGAATATCAGACACATTTTAGGAAGCTACAGCGTGTGAAATTACTATACATGTTCGTTTACGCTTTAGGAGACGAGGACTTTATTTATCTCTCTCTGCCTCAAAGTACCGCACTCAAACAAGCAAAAACATACTGTAAGTCAGTGGGTTTCCTGAGGTCAGGGTTTGTGGGATCACCAAATTCATAGTTATTTAGCCTGGATGGAGGTTCATTGATTATATGGAACTACAGGCATTTTTTTAAAGTGAGTTTTATTCAAGAAAGAATTAAAATACTCCCAGGAATTTCTTTCTGCTTTTTACTTGGAAAGCCATTTCACAAATGAGGTCTATGTGTTTAACAGGGACACTGACTTAACTTCCACTCTAACGTCGAGAAGACCTCTGGTTGACTTCCTGGTCAGGGAGATGGGGAAAAGGTGAAGAAAGCATGAGGAAAAAGAAAGTGGGAGAGACTGAGGGGAAAAGTTGCCTCAGATGTTTTGGGTTCCAGTTACTCTCAATCAAAGCATTGAGAGACCTGTGCCTGCCACGTGAAGTGTTTTGACCGTCCAGTACGGATGCTTGTGAATGTGTCTGTTTGAGAGTGAACACACCAGAGCTCAATTAACAGTTAAACTGCCAGAGAAGCAAAACAGATGCAAGCTCAGCAGAGGGTCGAAATGTGGTCCGAGTGTGATCGTTTCACACACCCCTGTTGTTTCTCTTCCTCACCGTGCAAATGACTGCCGCTTATCAATTGCGATAGCCCAGACAGGGATGAAGTTCACGGGCTGCGGAATCAGACGAGCCTCCTGTGCTGTCAACGTGCTTCAGGCTTCCCAGAAATCTGCCCGTTTGCTCATTTTATAAGGCCTTTGGATCTTGCCAACCGGCATGAATTTTAAGAGACTCTGTGGGAAATTACGTAAAATGCTCAAGAAGGAAAATAAGAGCGCTGCCAAATTGTACAGAAGTTTGCTTTGCTGAAATAGGGGAAAATCTATTTGTTAATGCTAAACTGTTAGGTATGTAATCCGTCGAAGGACATTTTCACTGACTCGTTTATGAAATATTTACTTTAGACAAATGAGCTTTTCAGCTTCCAACAGATGGTTTACTAGTTGCTTTGGACTTGGGAAACTTAAAGGTGCATTACATTGATGTTGTTTATGTGTCACATCAAACAACCAGTATGATGGTGGTGTTAAAGTTAACACTGCCACCTATTGGTGTGGAGGCAGCACTCTGCAAAAGCAATATGATTGTAAAATACCCTAGTAAAAAAAATATATATCTATACAAAATACATGTTTCACAATTTCATACTACGTATAGTTCAAATCTTCAAAAAACTATAATTACAGAAAAACAGAAATAGCTGTCCCAACTCAGCAGACTTTAAGTATACCAAAAGTACAATTGCATGGCATTTTTATTATGTATTTGGAGTATACTTATTGTAAAAAAAAATATGTTTCAATTACCTTTTTGTAAATTAGTTTTTCACTAGGGCAACCCTATACACAGCCATATGTTCAACCATTATTACACCATCAGTAGTCATCTGATCTCAACGGCGCATTCAGACAGACTGTATTCTATACCGCTATGATGTGTAAAGTAATTTTAACTTTACAAAGTATTTTTATTAGCCTTCTCCAGGTGACACAACCCTGGTGTTTGTCAAAAACAGTTCGTAACTTTTCTTCTGGGCAGTTGATTTGGCGACCTTGGTGTCTAATTGATGTTCTGGTTATGGTAAGGGCCATTTAGCCATTTAAGGGCCATTGAGCCCGAGAAGACTCTGGTTGTGTTTGCTCCAGATTTGTCTGCAGATATATCTGTTATTGTTTGCTGAGGTCAAAGTTCAGCTGCAGCTCTTCATCAAGCCACTGTTGTTAAAGCATATCTGATGATGCCCTGGCTCTAGGGAATGACTTCCCCAGCTGTGAAACAGGAGTGCGAGCGGCCGCTTAGTTTGTGTGTTGGGGGAACCGATAGGAGCGATCAAACATGTAGAGGCCGGAGAAACGAGGGGGTTGTAGTCGTCTACAACTCCTTAACTATCTTACCTTCCCCCAGCAGAGCCCCAGTTGGTTTGCTCATCTTCCTGTGAAGCATCCGTTTGATGTCCTCAAGATAAACAGGGTTATTTACAGTGCCGAGGGCTTTTACTCAGGGGCCCCTCTCTGGGCTGTCAGGCAGAGGTGTGTAAGCGTGGGACAGTGTCAGAACCTTGTTCTCGATTGCTGTGGTCACAGTAGACTAGTCATATATACACGTGATCCATCAGCGCTGACCTTAACTTGCCCTGTTGACCACTAGATGCTTTGTACACTGCTTTTTCTTTTCATTTATAGAATAATGAAAGGGCAGAGTAATGACTGGATAGTATTTAGTGTGACCTCCCCTTTAATCAGGATGCTCAGCAAATTAGAGCCAACCTCAAATAAGCACCTTAAATAAGCCACACACTGTGAGCAACCCTTGTGACAATAAAGTGCAGATAATTGCATTTTTCAAGTATATAAATATGCAGTCTTTAGCTAGTTTGCTTAACATTGAAAGGTTTTTGTGATTTTTGCCTAGTTTTTGACGCACTGTTTTCTCTTACATGATGCTGGCCAGAGGTGTTTCCACCAAAGTGGTTCTGGGCTGGAAAAATAGACTCACCTTTTGAAACTGAACCTGGATCCAGTAACTGCGGAGACCAGAAGAGAGGAAGGATATATTGTTTTTTGCAGTGAAATTGCACAGATTGTTAATTCAAACAAACTAAGCAATTTACAGTGCATTTAGTGGCAATTAGTTGGCAAAGTTGGCATGTTTTCAAGAACAATGTCTTAAGCAGCCTTCTACAAGAATAAATTCAATACAGTGAGAATTCTTACAAGAATAAATGCAAGATAAAATTAGGATTAACAAACACCGAATTCCCATTTTGTGGCAATGCCAGGCACTTCCGTTTTGTCTGACCTAAAAAATATGTATACAGTATTCATATGATTTATTGAATTTTATTTGTTTTACTTTGTGCCACTGCATGAGTCAGTCTATCATGTTAGTCTGTTATGTCATCATTAACCCCCCCCAGACTATTCCAGGGGCAAGTGGTTGTAACAGACTGCTTGGAGATAAAATCAAGCATGTTTGCAGGCTCCAACCCTATATTTACTGTACCAGTGCCACAGGGGAAGAGAGGGGGGTTTAAGCTTGGTCTTTCACAGTCACAGGTGAGCTAGTGTGGGAATTTTGTTATCATCTAACCAAAGTGCACTATAGTAATCCAGGATTAGAGCACAAAGTGACTGTGTGCATGTGTGTTGCGGCTTTCTTTTTATGTGCCAACACGCTAGATCCCCATGTTTGCCTTCTCTCAGTTACGGCTTTTGCTGCGGCAGGAACCTGGTAATTGAGCTTAATCCACGACTGAAGTTAAAGATGGAAAATTAGACTTTGCTGCACTATGTACACAGATAATGAAAAAAATATACAGTGTATTGGTTTTGTTGGCGATAGGTTGCTTTCACTGTTAATCTTGACCCTACCCTGGTACAGGTTGAGTTGGTGTTTGTCGCTCACCCTATTAAACATGATATAAATCATTTATAGCAGTGTCTCATTATAATGCTCATCTGTTCTTGGAAGGCAGAGGTTTGCCTTTTAGCAGCTGA
Organism: Enteromius afrohamiltoni; assembly: GCA_034779775.1. Taxonomy (NCBI): domain Eukaryota; kingdom Metazoa; phylum Chordata; class Actinopteri; order Cypriniformes; family Cyprinidae; genus Enteromius; species Enteromius afrohamiltoni. The sequence goes on along the minus strand of JAUYWG010000047.1, from coordinate 5,751,790 downwards.
CACCATAAGTTTCAGACTGTTGAAAATGTTTGGCTGGGGTTCATGGGTATCCGTGACATGGGAATGGAATGGATGTAAGAGAAGAGACATTAAAGATACACAAACACCTGCAGTTTTACTTTCTTTACAGACATCACACACATGAACAAACTCTCATGCACACTTCCAGGCCAATGTCAACAGTTGCTAATGACCTTGTGTTTTTCTTTTCTGATGGACAAAGTGATCTTCAAGGGGCTTGAATGAAGAGTTTTAGACTTTATTTATTCACCCTCATGTTCCAAACCCGAATGCTGTGTCGAATGAATGTTACAAGTTGGTTGCAAGCTATTAAAATAAAGTAAAATGGTTACATTTTGTGATTCTTTGGGACTTTATAATGGTATGACTTTAATCTCATAACACTACTTTATGCATAATTTAGTTTTTATTCTTAAATTATTACTGCCATAATCTCATAATTTTGCATAAATTACCCTCAAACACTTTAGAAAATGAAGGTGCTTAGAAGGTTCTTCAAAGCGATTCCATAGAAGAGGCATTTTTGGTTCCACAAAGAACCATTCTTTAAGAACCATCTCTCCTTTGCTGTTTTATAATCTGAAGAACCTTCTTTCTGCACAATTACTTTTTGTGAAACTTCAAGGTTCTTCGAATGTTAAAGGTTCTTTATGGAACCATTTAAACAAAAAAGATTCTGCATCGTGAAGCACAGCGTTTTAAAACCACAGTCACTACCATAATTAGCAAAGCACCATGTTATAGTTATTTGACAAACACTAAATTCTTATGTTTGTGAATACACCTGTCACTTTATGTTCCCCTTTTCTTTGAGCTTAAAATATTTATGCACATGTTAATACATATGTAAAGGACTTAAATGAATAGTTGCCCCCCAAATTTTTTTTTATTCACGTTCTTTTTTCCAAACTCTTTCTGCTATTTAAAAATTATTGCACAAATCAGAAATTTGTTAAAGACACATTCACTTTTTGGTTGTCAAGTACAAAAACACACCAAAAGAAGTGCATGCAATGCTGTTTTGGAGTTACTGGATGGATAGCCGAGGGAATAAAAACTTTCATGGTCATTTTTTGTTTTAATACCAAAAAGATTGATTACCAATCTTTGAATATGAAACTGTAATCAATATGAACGTTATGATACTTCAATATGAAATGTAATCTACTATAGCAACAGCATATTAACAGCATGAGGAATTACATTTTTTAGAGTCACACTCATTTCCCCACTCTGACAAAATGATAGTGCCAACATACCGTCTTTTTAACTCTCTTACCTTCTCCATCAGGCTGTTGTGTTTATACTAAAGTGACTTGTGAGAGTCTGGCTGCTCACATGAACATTGCTGTCTTTGTTAGAGGTTGGTGATTTTGCCGTCATGGCTGACACCTCCAGCCCTCGCTGTCTCTGTGTGATTAGTGGTGTGTGCTAAGAAGGATTTCCCCACATGTGAGGCCCACACGATGGATTGGGGAGGACTCCGCTGAGCACCAGCGGTGGGCCGTGTGCTTAAGCAGAATATATTGGCGTCCCACATCTAACCTGTATTGTGCCTGTGAGGTGCTGTAGGTAGAGGGTGCAAAGCAACCGGTCAGCAGTAGAGGTATTTGGTTCAAAGTTCTGCATGGCTGATCAGAGAGACGGAGAAAAAGAATAGGCCACGATGTGAACAGGGGCCCACATTGTTCTTTGCGTAACAGGCCCACAGCAGATGGTGGATGAGCCAATATGGCTTACACACACACGATGACATGAGTATGCCGGACGTGACATATATCTAGTATATTGTCTGTCATGCAGCCTGCTGGAATTCAGGACCGGTAAATGAGCAAGACTTGCCGGGAGCAGTTAGATGTTTTTATTGGATTACGAGCTTCACACTGAACACTTTCAATGCTTTGAAGTTTGATTTTTCCTGGACTTCATTCACTAGAGCTTAAAATAGCACCATTCATGCTCAGGATGTTGTATTTGAAGAAAATGCCAGTTCCCATCTACTGCTCAGTGATAGGTTGTAAGAAACAAAAAATGAAAATGATGTCATTATTTGTTCATCCTAATATTGTTCCAAACCTCTAAGATGTGCTTTTCTGTGAACCACAAAAGGAACGATTACACCACTCTTTTCCTAAATAATGGAAGGAAATCAGAAGCACCGGAGTTAATTAGGAGTTAGCAAGTCATTTTTATAAACATGCTTTAGAAACAAACCTTACTGCTGCACATCTCAAGACAAAACAAAGGCACTGACATATTTTAAGGTTATTCTTTCATTTAGTCTAGGTCTAAACTTAATCCTTGCCTATGAAACTGGGGGCCAATGTCTGAAGCTCTCTTTCTGCGTTCCACTGAAGAAGAAAGAAAGAAATGTGGGTTAGAAGCAATATGAGGGTAAGTAAATCATGTCACGATTTGAGGAACTATTCCTTCAATTTAATGCCCGCACTGATCTCTTACAATAGTAATACAACATATGCAGCGGCCTGAACAAATATGAATCCAAGAGAACAAATTGTGTTGTATCACACAGAATACAGGGACAGTTTAGCCATCAGAATGGTGGTGAGGCAGCGGGTAACTTGTTTTTTCTGACAAGCTTTCTGACTTCCCGCTGGTGAACTGCCTGGAGGGCAAACATCTAGAGGCCCCTCACAAACTGGCCTGTTCCTCTCCACTGAATGCAAGAGCCTCCATATGCTAAACTCTCAGAGGCTCTAGACAAACAAGGCCTGTTCCCTGTTTATTTATGTTGTGTAATGGTTTTCTGGAGTGTGTGCTCACACATTGTAAATGCAGAGGAGTTCACAGCTTGGTGCGATTTCCCAAAAACTTAATAAGATTTTCACCTTCTTCCCTTGAGAAATATCCAAAAAGCATATTTAAAATATTTGAAATCACCAGGAGTGTGAAGCGTAACTCGTGGAACTTGATTGGCTCTTTTGGAATGTTGAATTTCATTCCGTCATCTTTACACCCACTACATACTGACGCCGGTGTCTGCGGTAGCGCTTGGCACCAGGCACCAGCTCCAGGTCTGGTGGAGAGAGGGCGTCCTGGCCAGTTGTGCAGGCAGGGATGGTTTATGCCTCCGGTGAGACAGCGTGTGTTTGGATTCCAGGGTCAGGGTGGCACGCGGTGGTGTAGGGTGACCCGCTCGGCCAGCTGAGAGCTGACTGAAGTCTGGACATTGCCAGAGCTTCCAGTGGATCTGATGAGCAGATGGACAGAGCAGTGCTGATCCTACACAGGCAAGCAGAGGAAGACACACTGAAGGGAAAAAAGAAAAATATGGGGTTCATAGGGTTGAGGTGTGTTTGTGTGTTTTGTTGGAACGCGTTCTGGGAAATGGCAGTGTGTGTGTTCTTGCAGCATGTGACAGGAACTGAGCTGAATCAAACCTCTCCGAAGCACAGAACATCCCAGGATAAGTACTTCCCCTGCTTGAGATCTCCATGGCAATGTAACATTTGTAAGTCAAATAAACACACATGCATATACAGTACACACATGCGTTTTCAGTATTACGCTTGCATACTACATTCATCATTTTGATTGGGGTTGATATCTTTTAGCATAAAATTGTAAAGAAAGAGTTCATCCAAAAATTATTCCGTCATCATTTCTCTTTCTTCATGTTGTTCCAAACATGCATCACTTTTTTATTTCATACTTCTGTATGACTTTTTCATGCCGTTACAATTCCAAAAAGTAGTTTGAAAAGGGCAGTTCACACCAAGGACTAATACATTAACATTTACATTTAGCGGATGCTTTTATCCAAAGCGACTTACAGGTGGGGAATAATACGCATTAACAACACAGGAACACTATCACTGCAATCACTTTCAGAACTTTTCCAGTGAGTTTTAATGCTTTTGAATAATAATAATATCGACAGTCAATCAGAATCCACCCAGCTTGATTTTAAATGAGCATTTAGTTGACGCAACTGCAGTGTGCACTTTTTATTGTCAGGTGTGGATGCTTGCGAAAGAGTAAATGATGACAAATGTTTTATTTTTTTAATTACGTAAAACAGGTGGGTCAACTTGTGATTTGTTTTTTAAATCCGAGATGGCTGCTCTTTCCACTGAATTTGTAGTATCCAACAAATACTCATATTTAGTGCCCTCAGCCCTCAAGTGTTGCAAAACTGTCCTTGCCACTGTTATTCATGTAAATATATTCACCCTGGTACAAGAGTAAAAGCAGTAGGAGTAGAAGCTTCTATTGAAACATTAATAATACCATTATCAAGTCATTTTCTCATTAAAAAAAGAAATTCTATGCAAAGTCTATTTTGGAAGTCCTTTTAAAGGTATGCTCAGCTAGTTAATACGAAGTAGTTGTACAAGTTTCTCATATATTGTTCGTTCTGGATAATAGTGGTTTGTTGATGTTTGTGACTCCCTGTGACTCTGTTTTTGTGCCAATGAATATTATTTTGAGGTGTAATAGAGAAGGGTGTTGAAAAGTACCCTGTCCTCATCAACAGGCCATAACTTTGGCGTAAAGATCCGAGTGCACCGCAGCAACTACTTATGTGCGTTACACATGCCTCATGTTTGATTATTTAGTTTTTTGCTTCAGTTTAGTCTCACTTCACTTTGGTTCCCAAATGTAAATCTTAGATGAATGGGAGTTACAACACCGTACTGACCAGCTTTGGGATTGGGGTGCAGAGGAATGTCGGTATTTCAGTCACTCCTGACTCGCTGGATGCTGTTCTGTGTTTGTGGCTGAGCCTGTTTCTCTCGTTTGAGTTCGTAACATATAACGGAAACAGAATCCTTTGTGATTTCACTCTTTTATTCCGGTTTACTTTCTGTTTGGACATGTCATCCCTCACCAAGACTAGGTTTATTATAATGTCCTGTTTTGGTTTATAGATTTCTACATGCTGCCGATTGGGGAACAAACTTGAGGTTTCTGTAAGGGGTAAAGTGGTGTACAATTGCCCCAAATTTGTTTAATTTTACATCTGCTAAGCGCTGGCGGTTTTATTTTTTGTATAACTTTAAAGTACACACATTCCACAATTTGGACTTCCTTTGTGGCACACATGGAATTCAGATCAGGGAAAAAACGTAAATTGGGGGAGCTTAGCTTATCATAAAAATGCATTTTACCATGGAAAGATATGTTTAGTTCTTTGCAGGATATACTCTTTCATTAGGATTGCAGTCATGCATAACTTTTCTCATTAGATAAGGCTTGAGTTGCTTTAATAACTGTCCAGGAGAACTTGGAAATGTTGTAATTGCCAACTTAGAGACAAAAATGATTTGAAATACATGTATTTATCTACATTTATATATGAGCTTAATTAAAACACCCTGCATTTGTACTTTTGGTATACTAAACTGGTATACGTAAGGTCTGCTAAATCAGAACAAACTATTTCTTGCTTAATGCACTTTAATTGTGTGGAAGAAGTGCTGAGGTCCAACTAAAGATGCACTTGAGTATATTTAATTGTGTTAAAGTGGAACAATTGCAAGTATACTTCAGATACCCTTTAAATATCTGGCATTTAAAGACATTTATTATACAAAGATCATACAATGCTTTTTAACAGTGAAAATTTAACACATTTTAAAGAAGAAAATACATAAAGAAATACTCTGTATAGAAGTTAATCATTATGTGATGTTAATATATGTCAGTGGATTTGAATTACACTTAGTAAGAAATACATGTATAGAAAATAAATGATGGTGTGAGCATTTTATTTGTTTTTTAGTTATATGCAATTACCAGTAATTTAGCAGTAATTACTTATTTTAGTAATTACAATAACTAGGTACTAACCCTGAATTTACCCTTAAACCTAACCCTACCCATGTTGTTACCTTATATTACCAGTACTTTCTTGTGTAAGTACATTTTAAATACATGAAAGCACACATACTGTAAAAAAAAAAGTGCAACCGCAATTCTATTCTTACATATTTGAAAAGAATCAGAAAGATTTGAGTGGTTCTTTGAAAACATTCATTAGGGAATATAATTGCTGTGAAAACCACCTTTTGTCAAATTTTGTTTAAATAATGACTGACCAATTTGTAGGTAGGAGTTTTTGGCTGTACTTGAAATCGGCATAATTCCGTCATCCAATCTGCGATTGTATCAGAGCACTGAACAGTATCAAAGTGGAGAATAGAGTGTAAGTAAAGTATAATAAAAGATTGAACACTCATTATTAAATGGAGATATGTCGTATAGTTCAATTCCACATTTACTGAGTTCATAACTGTTGCACTCAGTTTGTCAGTTTTTTTAAGTCTTCATTACCACAGTGTGTTGAAGGTGCTGTATGTTATTTATTTATTTTTTTAATGCAAATACACCACGCATAATATGCCCCTTAAAAACCAGAAGAAGCATGTTATATTTTGCAAACGTGTCTCTAGAAAGGCATGACGGTTTCTCCACTTAACAAACTGAACTGGTAAGACTTCCTTGGTTATGCCAACAGTGCTGCCAAGCTTGAACCAGCATAAACCAGTCTGGAAATTCATGCTGACCCACATTGGTCTTTTCATTAGACCAGTCAATGGTAATGGCTCAGTTGGACGTTTCTCAGATTCCTAATCATGAATGAATTTCTTTAGGGCCAGAATTCCTTCGATGACTGTCTTAATCACCCATTTAGATGGAAAAATATCCAAAGAAAATTTACGGGAAGATTTATGTGCCGCGCCTCCAATTCTCCACATAAATACACCACGCATAATATGCCCCCTAATGCAGCCTTATTTAAGGTATAATAGAAATATCATAATCCTCTGCCTATAAATCCAACATTAGTCCTGTTAAAAATGCCAGCGCATGGCTATCTAATGTGTTTTTAGCTGTGTAATGTTTATTTCAACAGTTCTGCTTTTGTAATCAACAGACAAGCTGCGCTTATTTGATAGCTACTTTTGACACACCAGCCACGGTGTGTGTTGAGAGCCGCTGGCCAAACGCCAGCCCTGTAACACACATGGTAAAATCATTGAGCTGCTGCCTGTTTATTTCAGCAATGCCACTGAAATCTCCTTGTCAGGCTTCTGTTTTAATAACTCTTGGCATGGCATGCCTTTTTACCCTCAGTAACCCAATATCGGCGGACGCCGGCTCTCTGAGCTCTCATCGCACTTCATTTTTTGCTCTTGGCCGCAGTGTGAATGGGAGCGGTAAAACCCTCAGTGTGTAGCTCCTATGGGAGCTCAGCAGTCTGCAGTTTTTCGCTTAACCGATGTGACAAAGCTCAATAACGGATTTGTCTGCATCGGGTCTTGGGAGATAACTGACGCTATGTTTTTAAGTCTGTCTTTTAAATGTATCTTTAAGAATATGTGGTAAGTAGCAAAGCTATACAGATTGATTGGTATTTATAGAAGGAAATGTTGCTGTCCGTTTGCAATTATGATGTCAGCATTAATAAACCTGTTGTTTCGTCATTCTGATGAATTGTGTTTTCGTCCTTTCAGACGACTGTACTTTAGGTCAGATCTTTTTTCAAAACAGACACACTAATCTTGCCCTTTTTAACACTGTGTTCATATAGTTGTATGCTGTGCTCCCAAAGGTCAAAGGTGGGCTCACAAGCGTATGCATCGCAATTACAATTGTCAAGGCTTCCTCTAAAGTGTCAGATTTTCTGTTCTGCAGTGGTGAAGGTGTTGGTTTAACCTTTCCCCGACGGCAATTTGTCTTGCGTAAGTAACGTGTTTGTTGCTTTGGAGGTTATGAGGTGCAAGGAAACAAGATTTTAAATCATGCTGCTGTTAATATAAGAAGGTAACTGGTATTTAATACCTTGTACACAGTTTTTCCCACGTTTGAAGGTGGAACCTTTGCCTGGCCAGAGCACAAACCAAAAAAACAACCATTTTTTTAGGCCCAGTCTGAAACCTACACTAGTCATTACATCAGCAGGTGACTGAATGATCACAAAAATCTCAGCCTGACATTTGGTTAGCAGTCCTATATATGTTTTTAAGAAAATCCGTTTTCTATTTGGTGAATAGTGTGACACCTAATTAATATTCATGAGCCAAGCTGCTAGTGATATAGATATCAGACTGTTTATAACATGAGTGTTTTGTTTCGTAAAAAAATCCCAAGATTGGCAGTGTTTTTTTTTTTTTTTATTCCAGTTTATTGAGTGTCATTCATTTTGAGTTATTTTTAGTTGTGCTGAATAAGCCCAGACGAGACTTTCTCCGCTGTTACTACCCACACAGCCTGTCTTCTGACACTCGTCCTGCTTATTGGGCAGATATCCATATTCACACCGGATATCTTCACACCATAAAAGCTGTTTGATGTTTTCTCACGGTTACAGTGAGCATCTGACACGCTGCAGCTTTGAGGTTAGCGGGTACACTCAGCATTCCCCTGGGTAGTTCACCGTGGGTCAATATTGATCATAATTTTGAAGAATTGCTTCATGAAGTGGCATATGTGAAAGTTTAAAGTGTGAACAGCTTTTTTTGCATTTGTTCACATTTTCTTCAAGACTTGAGTGTAATGTGCGCCGTCCACACACATATTCTTTTCATTTCATAGCACGTTTGCTACTGAAGTATACTGTAATGACTTTAGCATCTGTGAGGGCTGGCAGGTGTTAATGCAATTCCTTCTTTATAATCTGCATTTTATTTGTCGTAGATAAGATGACCTCAGGGCCAGTAACAGAGGATTTTTCCAATGGGTGTGGATAAAAAATGGAATTCAGTCACTCTCAATGGCCCTATTGAGATTCCTGACGCTTCAAATCCCTCCTGTTTCTGCTAATGAAGTCAAACGCTTGTCCTCCTGGCTTTGCCTCCCTGATTCGTTGAGCAGGACCCAACAATGGTTCAGAGAAAATAAAAGCCAGCCTAAGTAAAATGTCAGTGGAAGTCAATTCAGACTAGCAAATTGGCCAATTAAAGAGGAAATAATGCAAACTCTATTTAAACCAAATGCCCCTTGCACTTCCTGACCACACTTTTTCTGTACACCACAGCTCCAACTTCAAACCTTGATGATTCATCTTAAACTACTACTTTGTTTATTTTAATCTGGTAATTCAGTTAACAAGATATATGAGCGTGGTGTTTGCAGGATAATTAATAAACATTTACAGCTTGATCTTAATAGAAGACGAAGAGTGGCACTTTAAAAGAAAATTAAATTAATCAATTTTAACCTAAATCTGTAAATAGAGTAAAGTAATTCTTAGTTTATGAGTTGCCCCAGTGTGTGAACTCTCCAGGTTTATTAACAAAGCAACTGAAATTCTTAAAAAAAAATTCCACTGTATTTATTTTAATGACTTTATTGCTTTGCATTTTACTGAAATTACGTTTTAAATATAGAGACCTTATAATATTTTCTGTTAATTTTATCTTTTTTTTTTTTGGAAAATTAAAGCTTTAAATATATCTCTTGTCAATTTTATAAGTGATTTATAGGCTTATTTATTATTTATGTTCTGTTGAAAAAACGAAGCAAACGTATCTCTAGCAAGGGATGCTAATTTCCCCACATAACAAACTGAACTGGTAAGACTTCCTTGGTTATGCCAACAGTGCTGCCAAGCTTGAACCAGCATAAACCAGTCTGGAAATTCATGCTGACCCACATTGGTCTTTTCATTAGACCAGTCAGTGGTAATGGCTCAGTTGGGCGTTTCTCAGATTCCTAATCATCAGGGCCAAATTTCAATCGATGACTATCTTAATCACCCATTTAGATGAAAAAACATCCAAAGAAAACTCACGGAAAGATTTATGTGGCGCTCCAATTCTCCACATCACCACCTGGTACAACCGGAGTAGAAAACCTTTCTTCTACTGTACCAAGAGATGGGGTTAAATTTTTTGATGGATATTTTTTCCTCCTGGGAGCAATTTGAGAGAATAATGGTAAAGTCAGGGTAATAGTGGTTTTTCTGGCATCATCACAAAAGCGTCTTTGTAGTGATCTCCTGTAAGTGGCTCACCGTAATTATTTAATCCCGGACGTAATGGCGCACTTTTTTCTACTTTGGGGCTTGCTGAGGAAAATATTTCTCCACCTAGCCACATCTTGGCTTACGAATGAATGAGAGCTCTGCACCATTTCAGGCTTTCTGGGAATGCTGCAATTGCCCAGAAGTACACAGGGTATACAGGGTGAGGGGAATGTTGACATGCCTTACAACCGTGTGTGCCCTTAAGAAAACTCAGTTATTTTCCCAGCCTACTAATGTTGTAAGTCTCCTTTCTTATTTTTATAAGCGAAACGCTGTGTAGCTTTTGAGCCTATTGTCACGCACCGCCATTCGGCTCCTGTAAACGGGCCTGCGCTCTCTTTGGAGTGGGAGACGTCAGTCATCTGGATTGCACCGGGTTCAGCACGGGTTGGGGTGTGTGATGGACTGTACGTTTCTCTAGGCTTGAAACTTTTGTGGACCTATCAGAACTTGATAGGGCCTTTGTTTCAGGTTTATTGGTTCCCTTAGGATACTGGAGGTGCATGGAGCACCACATCCCTTCTTCAAAGAAGTCAACTAATCTTCTCGGCCTTCTGGAATTGCCACATAAACGTATTTTTATTTGGAGACCAAGAGAACTTACATTTGACAAGGTTATATATAACAGTTGTGAAAAGTCATGAAATGTGCACAGTGATTTTTCCAGATTTCAAAAGGTGTGGGGAAGACTTTGTTCAACTTAATAGATGAAAGTGCAAAAGTTCATTTCTTTTCTTTTGCCCGCCACACAACCCAAAGCAGAATTAGTTTATTGTTTCTGGATTTGAAGCTCATAGGTTATGAATTGAACGGTCATATTAATCTCATTCAAACTGCATTTGGGTTGTTTTGACTAGGTTAGAAATAACCAAAAAAAAAAGTTTTTTGCTAATAAACTCCTCATATTCATTTAGCATATTTCCATGCATACATTTTTGTGACATACATGGTACATAAACAAACAGTTAATGGTTAAGTATTGTTAATTCAATAGTAATTTGAATGCTGAAGATCAAAATATATTTTAATAAGGTTTAAGGCAAATTTATTTTTCTATTTTTGCTACATTTTCATGCCATATATTCTATACATACAAAACACTGAACACTACGGAACAGTTCAGCCAAAATAAAAAATGCTGTCATCATTTATGTACAGTATTCTTCTGTATGACTACTTCTATGTTCTGCAGGGTGGGGAAAAAAATATTTTTGTGATTTTAAAAAGACTGTTGTTAGCCAAACAGTTTTAGTTCAATTTGGCTATAATTGCATGGAACAAAATTTATGTTCCACAGAAGAATTCCCCAAAGAATTGCCCAAAGAATTTTGGGGGGTAATATCTCTTTTAGGGCATCATATTGACGTGCACTTGCACTGAAGTTGTCTGTTGTTGAAAAGCATTCAATGCTTTGTTAGCCCAACATTTGCTGTTTTATTCATATCCCTGTCTCATCCTCTGCTTGGACGTTTGCTGTGCTGCGCTTGCAGTTTGGAGGTCTGGAAGCTGAAACATTCATTCTTGGGCACTATGGCATGTGTTCGGGGCAATCAGAGGACAGAGCATTTGGAGAAATTGGCAGATGATAAGGGGAGTGGAGCTGGCCGTGGATGGGTATTTTGGGCTCTATGGTATTCTTGAGGTTACTCCTGGGTCTATATTACAGATCTCAGATCCTAAGATAGTGTCCTGCCTGGCTTGAAAAAGTGGGCCTGGAACATGGCTAAAATCATTGTGACTTAGTTAACACGTAAAAAGGCTATGTGCAAAATAAGCTAAAGGGATAGTTCACCCGATTGTTCACTGATTGTTTTGTGTCTTAGGACATCATTATTATCATCACAAGACACAGAGTTTAATTTGGATTGGTCTGGGTTTTTTTTTACTCCCAAAGATTGTGTCCCCATTGACTTGCATTACTGTATATGACTGACAACTCAAGTTAAGTTAAGTTTTGGGGTCAGTGTGATCCCGATATATTTTAGTGAGAAAAATACCCAAATATTACCGTTGTATGCTTTCATTGCCCCATTGTGTTGCCACAAGGTCTATCCAATTCTGGAAATAATACCAAGAATTATGAATCTATTTGGATCATCATAGTTCAATATTCAGGATTCAGTACTATGAAACCAGGCGGGGCGGGTGGCTCGGTTGCCTTCGTGTCAGCATGCAACAGAAGATCTCCATTTCCTATCACTTTCCAGTTCTCTTGCATAAGGCCGGTAACAGGTGGTTGTGATATGCGGCTTGACATTAATACTTTAACTGACATAGCACTGCCTAAACATTTAATGGAAGCATTAAACGTTCCTTGTGTTTATAGTTCGGTGTTGTTGTTGTGTGTAGCACCACACGCTCTCTCACACAAACATACCCCTCTAGACACGCATAGTTTTACACCTAGAGTCCTCTAGGCATCATCACATGGGGTATTTTTGACGCCCTGGCTCAGTTCGACTTTGGATGAAGGTTGTCTGCAGAGCAGGAAGTGGACGCAAGTCCAGAATGCGTCAGGAATCAGAACACATGCTTCCACGTGTCTGTGTGCTCGGTTTCGGTTTTCACTTCGGGGCTTTAAGGCTCTCCACACCCAGTCTACCAAAGCGTGCACTTATCCTACTACTGGCTTTGCTTTTGCAGTTTTTGACACGTTATCTGCTTTTTGCTGCCGTCGCTTGCCATGACTCCATGCTGATGTATTTTTAGCCCCGTTTTTGCCTTTAATTATTGAAGGCACGGGTTCTTTGGTCCAAAGAACTGTCATGAAATTATTATACAACTTTCTTGCTTAGCAGGAAAGCATTGTAATACAATTCTCAAATAGCTGTGCTAGTATAAATCATAGCAGGGAAATGCTTTACTGTGGTGTGGAGCTATTGCTTTGGTCATTCAATACATAAATGTAACTGTGGGACTAACTCTAGGTTGTTTTTCAATCAGGACCTCCTGGTTTGAGGGGAAAGAAAGGCCGCGATGGGGCTCCAGGTAGGTCTACAGTACGCATATGCTTGTGCTTGCAACGCCACCGACTGCTGTTGTGCATAAGCTGCTATGTATGTGCACACCTAAAGCTTTCAATAGCAAGAGAAGCATGAAAACACAAGTCCAAAGATGCTTGGACTTTACAGAATATATTTAAAGAGTCCTAAGGTACAATTAGTGGTATTAATACAAAATTATGAACACATCATTGAAAGGTGTTCGGGGTCACATCAAGATGGCATTTTTTAGTTTATAGCGTTTATAGAGTGAGTGGATAGTAAAGTAAATAACCACAGTTTGTTTAGCTTTTATTTATCACTGGGGCAGAAGCTTTAAAGGGACAATATTGTACCCTTGAGGTACTACTGTGAACCCTGCAGGTATAATTAACTTTTAAGAAACTGTACTTGATGTAAAATTTTTGCATATTTGTTTGTACTGAAAAATAGTGTAATTTTTGTATTATACAGTATGAGTCAATAAGGCTGCTGCTACAACCTATATATTCCTCTATATTTTGTGCATATGAAGTGGTTTCATATAAAGAGTTATGGATCACATGGGTAAAATGAGAACGTTTGTGATGACAAAGATTGATCTGGAATGTTCAGAGAGCAATTCTTGCGTGACCACACATATTTTGTGTGTGTTGTTCACTCGTTCTATGACATAAAATTATAAATAGGGCTTGCTGTCTCAGCAGCAGCTTTGATAAATGCCGGTTCTGATTTCTAAGAAAATACAGGCTTCTCAAAACAGGAAAGGAAAGAATAATGATGGACCCATAGGAAAGCTTTGTCAACGGTGTGACTGCGCCATCGCTTACGGCTGCCATATTTAATGCAGCAGTTTGACTGCAGAGATCAGTCGAAATGTAGATCTTTTGCTTGTTAAAGAGTTTGTTTGCTAGAAACATTTCTCCTGCAGAAAACAATGTTTTTTCTCTTCCATCCATTACGTTATTTTTCAAAGGTAGTCATACTGTTCATACTGTTACTCCCTCAAGTTTCTGGCCATGAATCATAGAGGTGTTGCCTTTTCATACTCTGTAGAGGACAAAAAAAAGTCTGGATGAACCTTAACGGATAACAACAAATTGCTTCAACGGGCTGGTTTCGTTCTTACAGTTGTCCAGATACAATAAGGCATAGAAGAAACGTTCTGGGTGATTTTAAGTGACATAAACGGAAAAAATTTGTCATCAGCAATTCTGAGTTTGTTCTTCCTTGATAGAGCTTGAGATCCTAAAGCTATGATCTCATTTCTGCTTGATTGCTGTGTCTTGCTTAAAAGAGGCCTTACATCCTCTAATGCATGTGCTTATAATTTGACTTAAGATGAATATTTAACTCATTTCAAATGAAGCTGCATTGTTCGTTTAAATTAGAATTCCTCAATAGTATTAAAGCAGCAAACTTCTCAGTACAACTAACCTGATTTGCACCCTTGCATGTTCATTTGTTAGATATTAAAGCAGATTTTCATTATGCTGTCAGCAACCAATAAGAGTGTAGAAAACTCAGTTCCGTTTAACATGTTTTCCTCATGCAGGGTTTTAGTCTATCCTGCGTTTTCCACCAGAATCACTGAAAAACTTTGAAGCGTTCTTGACTAACGATGTTAGTGAAACCTGTTTCCACTGTTTATTACGCCGCTAGTGTATGATTTAGCATTAGCTATGAAGGAGATGGACAGTTTGTGATGTCTGGGTGGGGTTCGCGTGCTCAGAAGGGGTGTGATTTATCTGTGCAGGCAGTCTTCCAGTGATGTGGCTTATTCTCCCACTCAGTTCTCAGTGGTCTGTTGCTTGGTGGGCTGACTGCTCATCCGTGGACCAGAGACAAGCAACACTTTCCCACAAAAAGCTTTTCAATACTGTCATCAGTTAAATTACAAACATATTTTTAACACTGTGTTTACGTGCTGAACCTATGCTGTGACGCACTTCATTAAACTACCTGCGTGTGAACTCTAATCTTCCTCAGAGGTTGTGTTACGGTAAGAGAAATCGGGAGGCGGCGTGCAGCAGTTCGTTCTGGGCTGGACAGCCAGGAAATTCACTTCGGATTCTGGTTGGACTACGCAAATTCAGACTTGCGTGATATTTTTTTCCTCTATTCGTGGGGAAATGAAATCCGTCAGGGTCAAATGTTTGATGTAATGTGCACATGGTCCAAACAAGATGATTTTTTCGAAATGACTAATCTCTCTCTCTCTCTCTCTCTGTTTTTATTGCAGGTCCTCCTGTAAGTAGATGTTGGTCCCTTTGTTGACTGGATTGTGGTAATGTGAACCAAACTCTGTGGCTTTTTGTGTATTTGTGTGTGTTTTGGGAGTGTGAATGTATCTTTCATGTGTTTCTTTATGCCACTACTGATGGAGTGCTGATTACACAACTTCATTCACACAATGGAAACTGTTAGTTTAGTTTCCTTCCGCCATACATACAAACATCCACACTGTCATCTGTCAGAGGAAGAGCTTGAGTTTTGTTCTAAAGGTGAAGTGTGCAGTTTTTGATGTCAAATCAAAATCCAGTAAAATGTGAAGAGATTCTGTGGCTCTGTCAAAAAAATATATAGTTTTAAGCATTCTGAGCAGTCCAACATAGCAACACTGGCGCAAACATCAATAGTTTTCACTCACGTGACCAGAATGTGATTTAAATTTAAGTTTTGTCCAATTTATATTAAGCTATATATTTCAATCAGCACAACAAAACATTGTAAAAACATTTAAAACAGTAATATTTCAATGTAAAATCTCTGTATTAATGATGCATAGTTTACATACAGTAGAAAAGCAGATGAGGCTGGAATATGAAAGCAATCTATTTTATGGTTCAGTGTTTTCCTTATAATGTTTGTCTGTGGAAAAGGACTTAATGTGAAACTTTGCACATTATAATTAAATTCCAGCTTCATCTGCTTTCCTGTACAAAATATAGCCTGCCTCAACAATAATGTGTTTACTGAATTTTACCTTTTAATGTCTGTGTTTTACTACATTGCTACTTAATACAAACTGCTTAAAAATCGTTCCTGTAAGAGTGTGACATCACGTGAAACACTATCAATTAATGAAAATTTAGGGAAGGGCTATATCTTTGAGCAACCAATGGCATACAGAGTGGTCGTGTTTTTTTCAATTTTTTCCAAAATGACATCGATCCATTGCGTACCATTATCTCAGACATAGCAATATATTCTTATGGGAATTTGACCATGGATATAGAAGACAGCAGCATTGGCAGACACAGCCTGTTCAAATGTATATATATTTTGAGGGCTAATGTTACAGAATGAGGTTATAATGAGAAAGAAGGTCAGGAGAAATATATAGTAGAGGAGAAAAGAGAGTCGAGCAGTATAAAATTAGGTGCGGTTGGACAGCTGCATCACTGCAGTTAGAGAGAGAAGGTTGAGCTTAAACGATTAATGAAATACCAGCAGCCTCAGATAAACAGTGGCACAGAAAAGACAAATAAGATATCTTAGAAAGCAGTGAGATTGAATAAAGGAATTTTCTGCTGAAACTTAACATGAAAGTGATCCCAGTAATCTTACTTTTTTCGCTGGCATTACTCTTTCAAACTATTCTAAGATTTGCCAATACATCAAAGTCTGCAGTTATTAAACTGTCCATAAATCTATGACAGATTCATTGTAAAAAAATGTGCCTAAACCTCCATTTTTGCAAAACACATCTATAAATATAGTTCATTACAGTTTCCAGCTGAAGAGGCAGTAAAACATCTACAACGTTTACTTCTTTTTCACTGAAATTGTAATTACAGGGGCATATTTGATTGATTAATAAAGGCATAATTTTGAGTGGTTCCTTGCACAGTACTATGTTATGACTTCAAAATGCCTACAAAAGTTAATGCTTTAGAAACTATTACAATTTTATGGTTGCATCACATAACCAGCTCCATATGAATGGCTTTTCTGATGTGGTAAAGTTGCTTGGTAGCGCACCTGGTATAGCACACAGAGCACTCGAGTATGAGTCTGTGAAACATGTAATAATAAAACTGATCAAAGACTTGTATAAGCTAGCTGAAATGGCATGGTTGCTTCACCTAATACATTTTTATCTCACATAATAGTTAATTATAGGGAAGGGGTTAATTTAGGGGATATATTATCTTTAAAAGGAATGCAGCATTAACCTTTTAGTGCCAATCACTGGATATTGAGTTTCTGAACTGTCACAATTGGGTCGTTCCTGTTATACAGTGACGTTTCTGTCTCTATGATTTACATATTTTCTCTGATATAGTCACATATTTATAGGAAATTGCTGAAATTATATACATTATGTCTAGTTTATTTTATTGAAAATATAGTTTTGTTTTTTACACACCTTTTAATTGATATATGCGTTCAATTTGATCATGTCCTCAGTGCAAAGTAATCAACTTCCACTAGAAATGTAAACAAAATGATAAAATGAAATGGAAAAAAAAATATTTTATGGACAAGGCTAAATTTCCTCTAATCGAGTGATTCTCAATCCCTGTCCTCTCACCCCACCGCACATTTCTTATGTTTCTCTTGTCGCTTCAGACATTTGTTCTATTTGAGCATACAGTATATGCCCTGTGAAGTGGACATCTCAGGATATTCCGCCATGATTCCAGTTTGAAGCGAACTTATACGTTCCATTCAAAGTGCATTTAAGTGTGCGAGATGTAATTTAAATTGTATTCAATTATTTACTGCGCTAATCCATGAATAAATGTTCCAAAGTGAAGTAAACTGTAACGGATATCCCCTGCTCAGGGAGAATGGACCAATGAACACTGTGTAGGGACCATGTCAATTGGAACACAATTCATGCACGGAGCTGTCTTCTAACGAGCAGATTATCATATATATTTAATCTAATCATATATATATATATATATAATGTGAAGTTATAATTATTTTTGTACTGTTTTCTTCATTTATCATGTCCCTAAACTCATTTTCCACCTTGTTAGGATGTACTTCCTCACCCTCCAAAATAGACTACAATTCCACTGAGATCATTTTCAAGAAACAATATTGTTTATTTTTAATTTAACTGTACAAATGGAGGTAAATGTCACCTCTCACTCCTACCTTTTTTTTACGTTTTTAAAATGTTCTTCTGCAAGTTCCACCCTGTTAGGCTATTTTATGGAAAATTTTTGTCTGATCAAAAAATATTAATTTTAAACAAATCTGATATAGTTATTAACACTATGTTCATCTGTAGAAGAGAGCTTAATGCAGCTGATGTAGTGCAAAATTTTCCACCCTGTTAGATTTTTATAGACTGGAATGTGAAACTAATAGGGTGGAAATTCTAATAGAATATTGAGCTTGGCCAGTATCTGTTCCATATATTTAAACATGTCACTATTTTGATAAAATGCTAAAAGGATGAAAAACATGTCACTTTTTTTGTCCAAAAATGTCAAAATGTTACCAAAAAAACAGGAATGACCCAATTATGTACAACCAAAGTAATAGAATTCACCATTTTACTTGTTACATGTGAAAGAATGTAATAAAAATGTAATAGTACCATACTTTTACTGTATGACAACAGTTGGGTTTTTTTTTTAAGAAATTTCCGGAAAAACATTTAAAGGATAAGTTCAGCCAAATAGAAAAATCTCTTTTACATATTCATTATACAGTAATTTACACATTGTTATAAAACATCATGTTTATTATAATTTACCCTCAAATCTGGCATGACATGTCTTCATAAATGGAGCAATTATTTGAAGTTTTTTATGTGATCGATGGAGCTCAGATGAGTCCATCCCCTCTCCCTTTAACTCCCCTTTGTTCTGTTTTTGGAGTGAACTGTCTCTGAGCTATAAAAGTGAAACTTATGAGCAATAAAATATCCCTGTGGGTGAGCAGGTTCCACAGCCCAAAAAAATCACATATGTATACGAACATTCCAGCACCTTCTCATATAACCCATAAATTGAAGGCAAATTGAGGAGAACTGAAAGACAGGTGAGGGAATTGTCAAACAATGCACATAGTCTGTTAACTAACTTAAACATTTAAGTTGATATTTCTACTGTTGTCAACAAAGAATGTTTAGAGATAGTTAGTGAATTCTTTTAATCAAGCCAGTCTTCTTTAAACAGGTTTGGTGATCTATTGGCAGTCAGTGTCAGTAAGTCTTTAAGTGTTTGTTTTTAGTAGAAGGAGTTTGACAAGCCCGGTCCCTGATCAATTGTCCTAGAGGGCCATCCCATCATGCCGACCTATACTGAACACTAAGACAACACTCTCACACCGATGTGAGGGCAACTCTAAAACTTCTCCAAATTGGCCTTTTCCTGTGTATTGAAAGTGAATACTTTGAGAAGTTTAAATGCATAATAGTCTGTGGTTCTTCACAGGTCACCTCACAGGAGCGTAGCCTTTTGCCTGCTTTTGAGGCACAAGCCAGCCTTAAACAATTAGTAGTGACAGGAAACATTTTACATTGACAGAACGCACCTCAGTAAGTGTGTTGAAAACTCCTGAGGAACACTGCACTGGACAGTCTCAAGTCTCGAAGGATCGAAACACTTGAAAATAAAGGAAAGAGGGAATCAGTAGAGACTTGTTGATCGAGTATTGTAAATATGATTTTGAGTCTTTTTGCACATTTGTTTCTTATTTACATGGAAAGGACTTCAGTGCTTTGGGAGTTTATATTTATAGGTCAGTCAGCAGCTTTCTGTTCATTAATGCAGCAGATCTACGGTATGTGACCAACTTAAACCCATTGTGAAGTCAGTTGATTCCTATTGAAAATTGACAGAACTTGTCCATAAGTAATTACTTGGCCTCATGGGATATAGCAACGCGTCCATTGCACATGTCAGAATCTCTTTGGAAGTAATAGATAATTTGGCTATTTTTTACTTTCACATAGTAGAAAAGTAGTCATATTCACATGCCGGGTTAGTAAAAAAAAAAAATTAAGTTCAAATGCAAAAGCCTCTAAAAGCCATCTTGGTCGAAAATGAAATAATGGCTCAGAGTGAATGCTCTACACACATAGTTCCTCGAGTACTTTCACTTCCACTGTGCTACATGCCACCCTCGAGCCACTGAGAAATACCAATACTCACATAGAAACCTTTACAAAATAGCCAGAAAGAAATCCAGAAACGCCAGACGCACTAAGATGCTTTTTCATCTGAAATCTGCATATATATATATACATATATATATATATATATATATATAAACACCAAAAACTCTTGAACTTGTGATATCGACAGTATTGTGAGGTAAACTATCACAATACTTCATGCTGTTTTGTTTTATAGGATTATTTGAAGAGTATTTGTACTGCATGTGATCTGTGTCTGCTGTATACTTCTGTAATGTTGGGCTCTAGGGAAGCGTTCGCCGCCGTCTCCCTCTGGGGAGCCCCTTCATTTACCCAGCAGCGCTGTGGGCTAAATGAGAGCCACATGTACCTTGCTACCGTGGATCACAAATGAAGTGTTCTTCCGGTGGGTGACCTCTGGCCTCGCCAGACGCTCCTTTGGGCCAGCCTAAGCAGTGCCCAGCAGGCCTCACTGGTCTGTTCCCACTCAGCATCTGGGCCTGCACCTTAGACCTGCTTCACATACTTCAACACGTTCACATACACACGGCACATGTAGACCAGCTCACTCATACCCACTCCTGATCTCCGCAACATTCAGCGGAGATCTGTTCCTCTCTCTACACACCACCGCTTATAAACACCCAGTCCAGCTCGCATATATGTACTGCTCTGCCACATGTGTATGGCTTCTGAACCTAAAGATCCTATTAATGGTCTTTCATTGTTTTCCACACACTTCAACAGTCTGCATTCAGTGACACACTCATTAGATTTAAAGGGAGCAGGCATTTTGTGAAATGCAAAATCTTGAACTTCTTGCAGTAAAGATTGCAATAAATTATGAATTGTTCACTGGTTATTGACTTCGAACAATAACGCAGGTTTTTGTATATACTACTGTTTTGTTGTATGCTTTTCAAATGTTTTTGGGGAAAAAAATATCTTCTGCTCTCCAAGGCTGCATATATTTGATAAAAAATGTGGTAAAACATTGTGAAATATTAATACCATTTTGAAAATATATATATTTTAAATAATTTATGCACAGCATAATCACTCCAGACTTCAGTGTCACATTATCCTTCAAGAATCATTTGAAAATGCTAATTTGCTCCTCAAGAAACAGTTTTGTTGCTTAATAAATATCATGTATTTGAAATACAAATCTTTAGTATCATTATAAATGTCTGTAATGTCACTTTTGATCAATTTAATTCATCCTTGCTGTATCAAAGCAGTAATTTAGTAAGTAAAGTTCAAATTTTACTCAGCACACACATGTTGGGAAGTATTTAATATGCATAATTATATAAAAAACACATATACATTTGATTAATTGGTTTATTTATTCTTCATGGGATTGATTGATTGATTTTTTTTTGTCTGAATGGTGTATGGTCATATCAAAGTGTACAGACAGAAGATGTGCCACGGATGTTTTTGTCCGTCTGCAATAGTTTCCTCCCCTGGGCTAAGGCTTGATAAATTGCTTCCCTCTCTGCACTGTAGTCCAAGAGCAAAGCCAACACACACAAACACTAGTATGCACTTCCACAGGCTCATGAAATGAGCTATAAATGCATCATCAGATAATGAAGAGTGTCAATGCGGTCTTAACAGAAAGGTTCTTTCTTTGAATGATCAAGCAGCTGTCAGGTTTTTGCCACTAATCCTCCGCAATGAAAATGAACATTTTTTTTTTTACAGCAGAATGGTGCTCTGTGAAGGAAGTGAACTTGTTATTTGATTTGATTTAAACCAGAGCGATCTCCACAATCGACTCTTAAATCGTGCATGAGATAAGGATTTTCAGCCAGCACCTTCATCTGTGAAACCATATGTTTCATGCATGCGTGGGCCTCTTAATGAACATCTTTTTTAATCAGACATGTGGTACTATTTAGTGTTCATGCTGGCACTAAATTCTTAGTAGTAAAAGTCATGATTAGTAATAAACATATACACCCTTAATAAAGAAAATTGTGTAAAATGATCAGATTATTGTGAAATATTCTTATAATTAAGTTTTTTTTGTTTGTTTGCTATTATTTTAAGCATAAACAACACTTAATTTGTACTAAAAACAAGATTTAAAAAAATATTATTTAAAAAAATTAAAAAAAAAATCTTATTATTGGAGTTTTATTAGCTATACTTCTGGAGTAAACGCGTGTTGTTTTCAGGTTGTTTATATATATATATATATATATATATATATTTATTTATTTATTTATTTATTTAAAAATATATATTAAAATGATTTTCACTGAAAAAACATGTCATTATATTAAAAAAGATTTTCTGGGGTCATTTGATGGTGTTTGCGTTTGTGGAATGCTTCTTTGGAGTGTTTTCCTGCTGCTACCTTTGAGCCTTGCCACAATGAAATCTAATGCTGGATCACAAAGTTCCCCATTGTTTTCACTATTTAGTATTGAAATGGTAAAAGCAGACTGAATTTCGTTATGGCTTGGCAGGGTGTTGTGTTCGTCTTAATCAGTATTATTGACTGGTTCTTTCTTTATTCTGTACCCACATTTCTCTCACCCCTTTTTCAGGGTCCACCTGGACGAGCAGGCTTTCCGGTAACTGTCTCATAACGTGTCCTATTGTCTGTCCATCTGTCTGTTTGGTTGTCTTGCACTTTGCCTTTCTTTAGTAGTGTCTTTAAGAAGCTGTATCCAAACAATTCTGAAAGTACTTGAAGCTAAATATGAAAAATACTTAATCATGTGTCTTGTCACATATACATATTCTTTATTTAGACACTGTGAGACCTCCATTTAACCAAAGGACTGAGGATATACAATCAATGTATATAATGTATAGAAATGATCTTACATCCATTGAAACTATAAAAAAGACATAATCATCAGCTTTCAGTCCATAACTATGCATGTAATATGAATAATGGAAAAAGCACCAAATAAGGAAGGAATCCAAAGTGGTCTCAGACTTTTAGAACCCACTGAACATCCCTCTATACCAGATAAGTTTAATGTACTGTAATGAGTCTTTTAGGTAGGCTCCGTGGACAAATCTCTATTTTCTTCAAGTTAGCACATTGTATTTTATACTTGATTGTATTCTCTCAGGCCCTTTGGTCTCTGTCTGAATCCATTCTTCTGAATTTCTCCTATAATTCTAACATTACTGACCAAAACTCATACACATCTGTCTTTCATCATGGCATGCTAGAAGAATCCCATCTAATGTGAACTCTAGTCCTACCTGCCAATTATACCCTGCAAACCCCCATCACTCATGACAGCTATTCTTGTGAAACTGTGCCAGAAAATCATTTTTGCGTATGTTTTGTTTAAATTGTTGACAAGTCTGGTCATAGTGTGGATATGATCCTTGCCAAAGCTTTTGATTGATTGCATCGTCAGGAAATGAAATGAATTTTTTTATTTTCTTAGGATAGGGAAGGGTGGCAAGCGTGTTACACGAAATGTGTCCATTAGATTAGTTCTTCAAAAAATATTGAGATTGGCGTTCACGCTCCATTGAACTATTAAGGGATACTTGTGGTTTGTGTATTTAAGCTTTAGCGCTCATTCACATGTATGTATGACTGTTTAACACTTCTGAGTTGTAGTTAAGTTTAGGGCTCATTTGGAGACATCTGGTGTACTTCATCAAGCTATTTCTAATCTAAAGCTCTAGATGATTTTACATAGTTTGCATAAGAAGATTCTCTGTCACAATTACTCTTTTGAACACTGGAATTACTGTGTGGCTTATACTGTGTATTGTACTATACGCACTATGTACTATTGTATCTATATTTATATTCATATTTATTTTATATATAGAATAATGCATATAATCATTAAATAGCAACACATTTCTTAAACAGTGTACAGTATAAGCCATATTGTGGTGATTAATCAATGCCAGTAAGCAGTATTAAGTTATCTCAAATCAGCACCTTGGACAGAGCCAAGAGAATTCAGTCAAGTGACTTTCCTCTTGGGACATTCAGCACCAGGCAGTGAATTAACTCTGAAGGTCAAACTCAATGAACACTTCTAACATGGAAACCTTTATCTTAATAGCTTTAGAGCTTAGTAAAACAACAACATACCAGAAAAGCTACCGTTCATAAGCACATTCATTGTTTTAGTAAATGTTTTGTTGACTTCTGTTGAGTTATGAGGGGGTTAGCCATCCCGCCCCTTCACCCGCAACCCCTTTTCCATTACATGTTACTCGAGTGAGTCGTCAGCAAGCTGTCAACGCTCCCAGACCTTCTAATACACTGACCTGCAACGTTAGGAATGCAAATAAAAACAGCTGTAGGAATGGATGGCCGTGCATAATAAGTCACTTCAGTGTTGCAGGAGTTTATAGCCGTGTTAAATAGAACAAAATTTATGGAAATGCATAGGTCCAGGAGGATAAATGGTTTATCCTTAAGACCAGTTGTTATATCAAGATCTTAGGTTTAGGATCGCTATGATTATGAAGCAATGAGATTAATTGGAATTCATAGATTAAAGGCATAGTTCGCCCAAATATGAAAATTCTGTTGTTTTTAAGACTTTCTAAACATTTCCATAGAACCTAAAAAAGACCGTTCCATTGTTAATCCCAATTTCATTATATGTGCATTTTTCAAGTTTGAAGGCTTCAGTTTTTGTCCATTATAACTGCATGGAAATAAGCATGGAAAAAACCCACAGATTTTTTTAAAGGGTGAAAGTCATGTGGGCCTAAAATGACATATTGGTGAATAAATTATGACAGGATTTTCATTTTTTGTGAACTATTCCTATAAATCCTTCCAATAGGAAACAAACTGTCTTTCTTCCACACTGCAGTCTCTTTCAATCACTTCATCATCTGCCATATGGTCAGCTAGCAAACATCATCTTATGCAACAACCTTGGTTATGAAATTGGCCTAATACAAAAAATGCTGCATTAACCCCATACTTTCATAGGTATCATTTAACCACTGGTGATGCCTGCTGTCTGACCACTGCTCATTCATCTTCAAGTAGCCTAAGCCAGTTTTTGGCATGTCTGCATCATCACCTTTTAGCACAGTAGGTGAATGCTTAGTAATATAGATATTTAGTTAGAATCACATTGGCAGGCATAACTTTACTAACGCTTCATAGCTATATCCTGTGAACATGCAGCTGAATGTCATTTAGTCACTAGCGCCAATAACTGTAGACTGTAGAGATTCAGTCTGTCAGATTTATTGTTCCTGATTTTCCCTCTTGACTTTGCATTGACCACTAGGGAGACAAAGGATCAATGGGCATTCCTGGAAGAATGGTGAGTGATTTGATGATATATGCACTAAGCCCAACCAGCTAGTCTGTAGTATATGGCTGTAGTCTTGAATAATTAGTCATCGATGCTTAGTGCCATGTCATTGATAACTGGACATTTCTAGCTGTGACATCTTTATATTTAGTCACATTGATAATAAAAGGTCAGACTGAACTAAAGAGTAAGGTTTTTTTATATACAGAATTCAGTACCATTTAATTCTTTTTGACCTGTTTTAGCTTGCACAAGCTTTCATATGAATTGCTTTTTCTCAAGTTTAATGTAGCATTTCAGCTTTTCCCTGGAACTATATAATATAAAGCAAAAACTATAGCATATTTATTAAGCCAGAAAATGGTTCCCATTTCATTAACGCCATTGATAGTTCACAAAATAACATTTTTCATGGCCCCCCTGTCACATTTGAACAAGGACTGAAGACCAATGTTCTTTCTGGCTGCATTTGGTGAGAACCCCTCTCTCCATCTTACTATAATGCTTTACTTGTTGAACTTTAAATAGAAAATAGACCTCAAAGAAGCCCTTTTGCTTATCAGTTACTTTTTACATGCTGAGACGCCAAAATGAGCAGCCAAACCTCAGAGAGATCTTGGAAGAAACCTTTAGGATATATATCCACAGAGAGACAATTCGTACATATTTAAAATGAGAGAAACAGATTGGAAAACCACAGACAGTTGTGAGCTCTGTTTTACCTCCTCATTCATAAGATTTGTGCATTTGGAACTGGCCATTTTTCAGATTAGCGCAATGCATGATATGTCACGAAAGAGATCGGGATCAAATAGATGTATAGATGTCCCCCTGGTGCGTAGCAGCTACTCCTCATTAAGCATTTTCAGCAAGAAACCGATAAAACTGCATTTTCCTCAAAGGAGACATTCCAGACTCTTGACCCTTGTATGGTTGCATACTCTAAGCTCACCCTAATGCTTTCTCTTGAAAAACAATCCCTACCTAAAAGCAGGTTTCAGCAGTGTTCAGCTCAAACTGTGAGCCCCAAGCAGAGCTTTCCATATTTCACCCAGTGTAAAGCTACATTGTGCTCCTTTAGATTCTCACAGGAAGTGTTTTTTTTCCACCCTTCATGGCTTATCCTTCCCCCCTCAACCTCCTCCACTGACCAGTCTGCCTGTGAGAAAAGTTAGCAGCCCCCTCATCTACTATCCATTACTCCCCAGAGGCCAGCAGTGTAACACTTCAGTGCTTCCATTCGCCTGTAGCCTCTACCCCTCAACAACCCAAAATGCTCCAGTACATCAGTGTGTCCCATTCTCCCGACCTCCAAATGCTTCGTCTCAGGCTGCTGCATGCCGTGTCCTCTCAGAACCTCGCTAACCCAGGTTCCTCTCTCTGTCTCTCTCCTTCTCACTGTGCATGTGACTGTGTCTGCTGTGACTGACCAGGGCTTAAAGGGAAACCTGGGGGAGAAGGTAAGTGCAGGATGTTGGCCTGCATGTGCAGAATTGAGTCTTCCCTCTCATTGTGGGTGGCTGTGTTGATGTGGGTGGGGAGGCGACCCAAACCTATTGCACAAAGTGAGCAGGTATGGTCATTTATATCAGGAAGGCTATATTTTGAAAGGCCTTGGGGGTCACATTCGGAAGATGTTTCCCACAATGCTTGGATTACCTGTATGTATTCTTGGAGCGCTCTGAAGTTTTAAGAATCCCCATTCTAGACAAAGAGATGTTTGGAATGGAGCAGCTATC
>JAUYWG010000047.1:5687203-5724565 GCA_034779775.1 Enteromius afrohamiltoni | reverse complement strand
TATGTATTCTTGGAGCGCTCTGAAGTTTTAAGAATCCCCATTCTAGACAAAGAGATGTTTGGAATGGAGCAGCTATCGAAACCCTACCACTTCAATGCACGTCCAAAACTATCTAAAAGTTATGCAGTCACTAGATGTATCCTCAAGCCTGTATTTGGTATGAGTGTGCACTCTGTACTGGATTTAGTGAATTGAGCTTCAGTTCCTGTTGTGGCAAATGTGGTTTCAGCCGTACCCTTTTGGCAGCTGCGCTCAGAGTTTATATAAGCCAGCAGTTCTGCGGCCTCCCTTCATCAAGCTGGAATGATATGTAATGTCTGAGGCTGAACAAGCAATGTGAGGAGAAACATGTTCCTCATCCTTTACCATTACAGAAAAGTAGTAAACTTCTGGATGGTTGCCCTCACTTGCCAGCAAAACACTGGGACTCTAAAGAACTTGGAGAGGAAATAAATAGCGATATGACCACCAAGCCGACAAGTAGAGAAGCAGACGATATACGACCTTGGAAAGACCCACTAGATTCTCATCCAGAATAATCAGTGGGCTTCCCTCGTTGTTTCAGGGGTTTGCATTTTATCCCCTCTTTTTAAGTGTGGTCATGTTTTACCTTCCAGCAAGGGCTGCAAGTCTTGACCCAACAAATTTTAGGGTGAAGAACTTCGTTAGAAATCAAAACAAACCCCCTCAAGATGAATGGGCATGCGAGCCCTGAAACTGGCAGCCTTAGCGCTTCAGTTCTCAAGCAAATAAATTCAGCTGAATCGTAATTGGTTGCGTTCAAAGGCTCAAGCTGAATCAGGCAGATTGGTGATTGATTGGTTGAACTTTGCAAGAACTGCAGAACTTGAGACTGTGTATTCTTTACACAGAAAGGACTACTTGAAATCTTTGAAGATCGTATCATTCATTAGTAAGTCCAATCCTTAAATATCAGCAGAATTTGCTCCTGCTTTGGCTGATTGTATTTGGGCTCTTTGTCCCGTACCCGTTCCTAGCTGCCAAATGCTTGTAACGTAAGCCTGTTCAAAGGGATATCTCTAGATCTTCAGTTGTCCTGTTGCACAGATCTCTGCAAGATTCTGTGGGTAACCATAAACCTTGAAGGCAAAGCTTAGAAGTCCTTTCCTTCTCCGCAACCTGAAAAGTTTTGTACGTCACCCCTTTCACGCCCCAGTAACTTTTGTAGGCGATTCAAAAAAGTGCTAAAACAAACACATCTCTATCCTGTGATAAAGTGGGCATTGAACCAGAAAAATTTAAAATTGTCCACAATTTGATGGATGGCTGGGTCATCAAAGGTGTCTTCCTGATAGGGTTTCACATGAGAGAGCTAATTAGGGAAAGTGCTGGAAACCCGAGAGCTTTCCTGTCTGACCACAGAGCAATGCGGGATTGAGCTTAGATGTTTGGTGCAGCACTGCGGACAGGCCGACACCGTGCAAATCACCTAGTTTGCGCCAGATAACCGGCCCGCCGGGCCGTTTGCTGTTTACTCAGCAGTGCTCCCTGACCCTCTCAACTCGCTGTCAAGACGTAAACTACGACCCTGAAATGAGAGCCAGGGTCTGCTGACATTTTACTCACAGACCGAAATACAGTGTTCACCTCTGAGCCACATGCAAGCGCTCTCCGTGAGGCGGCTTAGCAAAAGAGTTATGTTAAACAGATGTTACAGGGTGTTTCAGAAAAGTTTTTTTGTATTCTGCAGATACAATATATTCACTTATAAATTTGGCTTTGTGTACTAGGTGTAGTTTAGTGGATATCATTCTGTCTCTTTCCTGTCAGTTCCTCTCCTCACTGTCTTTCTACCTCTCTGTCTGTCCGTAGGGAGCACCAGGAGAGCCAGGTCTGTCTATCATTGGCCCACGAGGACCTCCTGTAAGTGTTTGCTCTGTCACTGCTAAAACTCTTCATCATCTCCTTCTAATGCCAGGTCTACAGAGTAGATACAGGTCATAGTGCAGATTTTAGCAGCTTTTGGCCTCAATTCTTTTATGAATCCAGGGGTTCTTGGCAAAGGTTTCTTCCATTGTTTTTCTTCCCGCACTTAACTTACAGACCACCCCAAAATTAGACGGTGTAAGATAGATAAGCAGGATCAGTGTCCTCCAACACACTACTGTATGTGGAGCAAATCCAACAAATCTCTGCTAATCAAGACCCAATCTCTAATATGCACGAACAGGACGGGAATCCCGCAGCAGCTTGTATGGAAGCACTTACACTTCATCAGAGTATTTCAGGGCTGCGACTCCCACATAATGACGCCCATTTGGAATCTCATCTTCATTAGCTAGAAGGAATGAAAACATCCCAGCCCTTGTCATTATAATCCAGACATTAGACTTGCCGATTGCGCTGTATCTGTTAATGAGTGGTCAGCCATCAGGCGAAATGGGGCTTGTCCCCAAAACTGGCACTCTTTCCCTTTCCATGCATTCCACTTAGTAAGACAAAAACGCAATGTTAAGCCGTCAGAAGTGCAATTTCCTTGCTGATTATGCCGTGTGTAGCCTGTGGTTTCCCCATTTATCCCAACGCACTCTTATGGGAAGGCCTTCAGAATGTGTAGACATCTGTTTTTCAGCTTGCTGATTATACACTTCTCTGTACGTCTGACCCATCACCTCTAATAAGGCGTCAGGAGTGGACATCAGGCATAGAGAACTGGTGACAGGGAGAAGTTTCATTGCGGGGAATCTCTTCAGCAGCTGAGCTGAGTGCATAGGCTTTGTCCTCACCTCCAAAAGTGTCACATGGGTTGATTTGAGGCAGAAGTGTGGAAAGGCCAGCGGAAATGACCAGTTTCTTTCTCACACATAAGTGAAGCAGTGTGGGAATAGACAAGCGGGATCATTAGATGATGCATTGAGTTGTCATTAGATCTACAGTTACTGTCCTGCGTGATCAGGTGGGTGATGTGGTTTGGTATCTTAAAACGGAGAGAGTACAGCACAATACAAGTTTGACAAGGTCTAAAAAAATACATAACTTTTTGGGATCGATTAGCATTCCTGGACCCCTGTTAGAAAACCGCTGTCAAGTATCTTTTGTTGTATTTGTCATGCTTTGTTCAAGATACATTGTATCTGTCAGTGATATTTAATATGGGTTTTATTTCCAAGATCAGACTGCAGTCAGGAAATTGCTGTTATATCACTCCTGAAGAATGCATTGCGGCCATAGTGGATTTTTGGTTTAGAGGAGTTCTTTTCAGTAGAATAGGTTTGTTTTCTGTTACTTTTTATTACACTTTCATGCCAACAAAATGAATGTTGTCAGTTGTGTTTCGGGTTATTCTGAGGGGGGCACATGCTGCTACTTCCATTACTCCAGACCTTTAGGTTCCCAAGGCAGAGAAAATCAACTATGTTCCAATAACTACCTGAGACCCAGACACACAATCCCCTTCATTAGCTCAGTTCACCTCTTCCTTGTAATTTTCTCTCAGGTCGCTCCAACGCAGTCCTTTTTTGCCAGGCATATTGAATGACTTCCTCTTTTCCCAAGGGCTACAAAAGTTTTTTCAGGAAAGCAAACTTGGTATTGTTCACAGGAGAATGTAGCACTAATCATTGCTGACATTTACTTATTTAATTTGTTAGCCTTTTCTCATTGGCTCTCACGTATCGAATAATGACAACTCTTTAAAGTTTTTCAGTTTGTTCTTTCCAGTGTTGAATTTCAGTCGGTGTCCCACAGTTTTTAGAGCTTTATTCGTCTTTGTCTCCTCATCCCACACAAAGTGCTTCCTACAGAGCAGGAAGGCTCCTGTCCTTCAACCTCAATTACGACACAACTGAGTTTGGAGGAACAATACTGCATCTCTCAACACAGACCTCCTTTCATCGAGTTCACATAATCCTCATGTTTTTCGTATAGAAAACAACTCCTCTTCTTTTTTCTTTCTGTCTCCCCTCAGGGACAACCCGGTACTAGAGGATTTCCAGGCTTTCCGGTAAGTGACTTTTGTCTGAAGCCAATTGGAACTTGTGTAGAGTTATGTGTGAGTTTATAAAAACCATCAATTAGCCACTGCTTCTGTGGCCCCCTATTTAATGGATGCATGTGGAAATGACTCAAGGAAGTGAGAAAAAAAATTACTTGTGCAGTTGTCATTCTAGAAGTTGGATAATGTGAGAATATATAGGTACTCTAATGTTTAAAAATGTATGTTAAAGAATGTTAAAGTCCTTAAAGGTGTTTATAAACCCGCATGAAAACTGTTCTGCTGGAAACATTTGGTACACAGTGTTAAAATACTGTACAGTGTTTCTAGTGAGTCAGTATGCTTCACCATGCTTTGGCATGACCTTCAAGGAAATCATTTTTTTCCATAAACATTGTCATATTAGCTAGTCTAGACAGAAGAATTGGAGCTGTTTTGTGCCTTCACAGTGTCGCCAATCTGTTCTCCCACTTTTTTTTCCAGGGCCCAATTGGCTTGGACGGGAAACCCGTGAGTTTTGCTTCATTCCTTACGAATGTTTGAGTAATTGACACTTGCACAGGTTTGGAACCTCCGAACCCTTGTACCAAATTATTTGGCAGTAATTGATAATTGACGGTCATTTTGGCAATGAAGAGGATAATTACGGTAATAATAATTATGCTGATTATTGTAATACATTCGCTGTTGTTTCCATCATGACAGAATAGAAGAATATAAAGAAAGAGTGATTTGTACTACTTAAAAAGATAAAAGAGAATGGATATATTTTGCCAAAGCTTTTTTTTTTACTTCACAGGGACAGAATGGTCCAAAAGGTGATATGGTAAGGAATTTCATTCACTTTTTAACATTTTAGCCATTGTTAAATGGCTTTAGAGGTGCAGTGCAAAAATAATTTCCTATGAATGTGATCTTAAGAAAATACATAACCTTGGCTGGAATTAATTGAAGTGTTAAAATACAAATCTAAATACTTTTAGTTTAAAAGGACACACATAATGAGATCTGTCATGTTTGCTTTTGCTAATGAAATACCGTTGGAACAAAAACCATCTGTCATGACGAGAAATACGTAAAAGAATTTGTCAGTGTCTATAAAACTCACCAGTTGAGCCATTTTGTTTTCAAGAAGGCTTGTTACAGTGATGTTTATCTAGGCTATAAGCATGGCCATATAAATTTACAAGAACAACACTCTTGTCGTTTGATTTATGGGACGAGTGACTAAACGGTAGTGTGTGTCTGTGTGTGTGTGAGAGAGAGACGAGAGAGGACACATACCCGTTTCATTCAGTGGGGTTTGTCAAAAGTGACTTTATGTCAATATCTGTATAACTTTGGCCGCCTGCGGTATTAAAACAAGGACATCGGGTTGGCTCTGTCTTCTTCAACTACAATTTGAAAAATATACTCCACAGCTTTCTTTTACGTGATGAAAGACAATGGGCAGAGACGTTATGCTTCCAGGCTGTGTATTTAAACCATTCCTTGTGAAATATAGTACAACCTCTGTGTTCTTTCTTTTATAGCATCGTGAGAAACGCTGAGCTTAGAAACTATAAAAGAGAAGCACTTTTAGAATTGACACCTTTATAAGACAGCATCAGAGCTGAACGGCCCCTGCTGAGCTTTTGAACATGCCACATTGAGCTTTTAAAGTAATACATAACAACCTAAGCTGGATTTTTCAACTTTTATTGACAAGTTTGGTCTCAGATTCTTCATGCTCTTCGATTGCTTATTTGAACGTACATGGTAGAATTGCAGAAATTGATTTGTTAGTGTTTCTGAAGGCATTTGATCAATGTCAGCTTTAAGGCTGTGAGTTGCATGTTTTTATAGAGCATACATTGTGGGATGTTGTATTATTAAAACCGGCCACTGATGCCCTCCATCCAAGCGCATAACACACCTACTAAAGCTTCCTCAAGCAAAATTTTGCTTCAGCCGAAGTAAATGTTTTTCCATTTTTAACATAATTTATATGGAATTGTTGTGCTTGTTATGGCTGAGACGTTTTGTAAACAGGAAAATTAATCACTGACAATCCAGTAACACTTCCATATTGTTATTCTGATTATTTTCCCAGGGTCCTCGTGGTCCTAAAGGAGTACCAGTAAGCATTTGCTTTAATATGTATTATTATATAGTCATTATATCACAGGAGTTTTCACATGGCAGAGGAACGTTGTGCATGAATTACATTTTGGTTTTTGTTCAAATCTTATTTTCCAGGGTGAACCTGGTCCAAAAGGAGAGAAGGTAAAATCATGCATGATACGCATTAAAATAGCAGCTCATTTTCTTATGATTTGTGAAATGATCTTGTGTGTGATGGATTTGTGTTATTGTTGGGTTTTTTTTAGGGTGTATGCGGCGACTACACTCACAGGGTAAGTGGACGCTTTATTGAGCTTATCGCGTTGATATTGTGATATCATAAACACTGTTCATTTATGTTTTAATATAAGTTATCAAATAGGCTATCTGGTGTTGAGTGCTGGAAAATCCCAGGCATATGTTTTCATTCCAGTTTCCGTGATATTCTTCTATTTGTCTAAGTGATTTGTCACGTTTACCCTTAAAAAGACATTTACAACGTGTTTGCGGTTAAATTAGACACATTAAAGTAAGGGGAAATAAGGCAGGAGCGATAGATTGACAGCTTGGATGTTGTCTCGGATTGGTAGCACATGAGCACATGCCAAGGCAGGGCCTCAAAGTTGATCAGCTCTCTCTCGGGGAAATCACAGTTTCATGTAAACAAGGCAATTTTACCAACAGCCTGCTGAATTGGATTTGATAAGGCCCTCTGTTAAAGGCGGCCAAGTTTCTTATGTGGTGGATAGGGGTTTTGGTAACAGCCCTGGCCTATTTAAAAGTAATTTGGGCCTTTTGAAGCTATTTTATCAATTATGTAATCTCAAAAACAGCACGCGATACAAAAACAGAAAAATAGCCTTGGCAGCAGACGTTTCTACTGAATCTGTGTTTGGCTTGAAAAAGGAAGAACAGTAATAGCAGCAGGACACAAGCTAATAGTCTTGTTTTTAGGTATTTAATCACTGTTTTTATTGTGTGAAAGTATATCATACAGTTATATCACATTAAAACAGAGCTGTTTTTCATGCATGTCTGCCAGGCCACATGGGAGGCAGTAGACTATTTAGAAAGCTGCTCATAAGGGTGGTCTTTTTGGGTGGTTGTGCACTATAGGTTTCTTTGCAGTTAGGGTTAAACCCAAAGGTCACTGCGCTAGACTGAAAGGATACACCCTGCAGTGGTGGAACAAAAATGGGAATTATCACTTGAGCGTGTGTGTGTGTGTGTGTTTACGTATCCGTATCCATGTTCGTCTATTTGTATGTTGGGCCATTTTAAGCAGGGGCTCCCAGTGAAAGCGTTGGCAGCTTTGCGCTCCACTCAGGCTCTAATGTTGAAGGTTTGTGGGCTGTTCGCTGTCCCTCATCCCTAATGCCATGATATGTGTGTTACAGTCCTGCTGCAAAGAGAGACATAGCTGAAAACTGTGCTCTAGTTTATCCACGTGCACTGTTGGAGGTGCAGAGAGGTGCCTGTTATTATAACTGATTGAAAACACTGTGGGAATTTATAATGACACATTTTAACATGCAGCTGGTCTCCTGCTTTTTCTTTGGCCTTCTCAGGGAACTTTTATGGTTGTGCTATATCATTTTAAGGTACACTATGCAACTGTAACTTTATACAGCATCAAAAACGCATCCAATTTTTAAAGACACAAATACCATGTGTCTTTAATATTTTGATTGGCCTCCTTTAACCATAGAGCACCTAAACACAATGTAACTTTCTGGTAAAATTGGATCTTATACCTTCTGCAGGGAGATAAAAAATTCTTGAAAGCACTTGCCTTCTTGATTTGCTTGTATTTCTCTACTAAAAAACAAAAAAATATTATATATATATATATATATATATATATATAAATATAAATGTTACTATATTTACAGTATAACTTGTATTCAAATTATTGAATTATATATATATATATACACTACTTTTCAAGAGTTTTGGGCCATTATGGGATTATGCAGTCAAGTGACAATTTATGATGTTAGAATATTTTTATATTAAAAAATCAGTTCTTTTCAACTTTCTAATTCTGAAAATAAATGCATAATAATTTCCTCAAAAAGCTCAACTGTTTTCGACATTTAAAAAAAAAATTATTGCGCAGCAAATCAGCATCAGTTTTTGCATCACAGATATAAATTGCTTCTTAAAATATATTGCAGTAGACAACAGTTATTTTAAATTGTAATATTATTTCAGAACTTTACTGTAAAAAAAAAAAAAGTAAAAAGTTGTCATGCGCAGTATGGTCCAGAAATCTGAAACCCTATTAAAATGTGGTATTTTTGAAAAATGTAAACCAACATTTGATTGAATCAGATTTAAAATGAAAAAAAAAAGAATGCAAAACATTTTCAGTAGTTCTCTTGGATGACTTTTTATATGCAGTCCGTTGCACAGAGGTATGAAATACAGACACCTCCCAAGAAGGCAAGTTGTATTTAAGGTAACAGGTATTAGCGGTGTATCTATGGGACAATAACTCTTCAATCTGTACTTTGCAATGCTGCTGATCTCAACAGAAACGTCGTATTGTCAACGCCTGTGCTGGAGGACAGGCCACAGTAAGTGTGTTGCGAAACTCTCTTTGTGGCAAGACTGAGTCCAGCCTGATCTACACAGCATTGCTGCAGAGTCACGGGTGCCATCACAGTGGAAATGAAGATAGAAACATTATCACTGATGATGATAATGCTTGATATGTAAATGTTTTAATAGGACTGTCAGTCAACGATGGCATTGCATAGACTTTACAAAAAGGGGATTAATGCAGTATGTATTATTGATCATAGATCTTTTACTATTTCTAGATATTAATAGACAGTAAAGGAATGCATAACATTCCCAGCCCTAGTAACAGGAAACTCTGTAATCAGATTAAGAACTCCATTCTGATTGACCTGAGACTCTGTTTAATGATGCTGAATCCTTTTGGTTCTCTCTTTCCGTTCTTCTTCTTCATCTCTCTCTCTCTTTCTATGCCCTTGCCTTGCTTTTTCCTCTCTGTTCAATCTCTTTTTCACTTGTTTTTCTGTTTTTTCCCTTCCCCTCCTCTCCTCTTTCTGGCCCGTTTCCTTCCTTTGGCCTCCTGGTGAACTTGTTGTCCTGGTGGTTTTGTGCACCGTGGCCCACCTGTGCTTTGTGACCTCAGCAGATGTTGCCCATCACCGTCCGCAACATGCCCTCAATAAGCCCTCTAATCCTAAAGCGCCTCAAGGTACATCTCTCTCTGCCACCCTCGCACTCCTTCCCTACGGATGCCAACCTTCGTCCACCCACTGCCAGCTTTCACTCCATTAACAGCTACTGAGCTCTAGACAAACATCAGAGCCAGTAGCTTCAATGTCATGATATGACACAGTCCACTTGAAATACGCTTATTTCATAAAATAATGTCCGATTCACAAAATTTATAGGCATATAAACTCTACCCCACAGGAAGAACTTCTGTCAGGCCCTTCTCTGGATTTTAAGACACTGTCCATCTGGTTTAACTGCGCATTAGCTCAATAAAAGTCACTAACACATAATGGATTGTCCTTATACTGTATGTCTGGTCGTATTATAATGTTGGGCACATTAAGGAGCTTTAAGCTGTCATCTGAATCATTCCAGAAAATGTCCAATGCTTTTTAGAGCCCATGTTGTAAGTAAAGCACATAAATATAACTACTAAACATTTTCGGATGTGAGAAATATTTTAAAGACCCCATGAAATCGTAGTTACTACAGTAGGTCATATATGTTAACTTAATTAACAAGTAACATGTACAAACCTGTACAATTTGTTAACATTAGATAATGCATGAACAATTGACTCCATTCTGTATTATAGGTTAATATTAATTACTAAGCTTGCTATTGTTTATTGTCAATTCATGCTTGTTGATATTAACAGACACACGTTTTTTTAATGTGTAATACAGCTATTTATAAATCCTGGTTACAGTGTAATTGCACAAATAAGTAAAATTAGTTAACTGCATATACTTAGGGTTTTGGTTTAGTGATTCCTGTGATTATGCATAATTTACTGTTATTACTTATAACGCATTTGCTCTGTAACAAGGACACATTACAGGTTTTCCTATATTAACGTTAACACATATTTGTTTAAACAACATGCTAAAAATGTGACTTATTAGTAAATACAGTAAAGAATTTTTGATTTAATTTTAGACTAATATAGATCCTTGGTTGAATTGATAGCGTTAAGCAAGTATACAGGGTCCAAAAATCAATGACATAATATCGCATTCGTTTTTTTTTTTTTTTTTTTTTTTGTAGTCCTGTCAGCTGCTCTCTGAAATGAAAACTAAACTATATTAGTTAAGCTGGTTCATGGGGTGTTTATAAGCTCACAATGTACATTTATATCCTTTGTCAGTCTACACTTACTCGTCAAATCCCTTAAGAACAGCGAGCAAGACTCCTGCCATATTAACAAAACAAAACAGAAGTTTCAAAATCGGATTCTATAATCCACACAATGACAGTCGAAAGATAACAAAAGAATGAGAGAGCTTATTTGGCAGCAAACTGAGTCTTTGCTAAAGGGAGATGTCAGCCCACTTCAGCCTCTTTAAAAGGCTCTTTGCCCTTACTGCCCTCTCCACGAAGTGCCCCCGGCACAGGTTGACCACGGTTGGCACCCGTCCTCCATCTTTTTCCTACAGGTGCGTAGTCTGTGTGCACAGAAGTAGAGTACCATGTTTGGAGACAATGGTACAGACAGTCTAAGTCCACAGTGTTAGGGACTCACAGCAGCTGATTGGCTGGGTCTTCAGTTTGGGTCGGGTCTGTGCATTGGATGGAGATCATGGAATATCTCTATTTAATGGATCTACATCTGGCCTCATAAATCAAATCTAGACAAGTCCTGTCAAGAAATAAATGGATAAAATATGGATCTGAATCTGATGGATGTGTTCCGGATTTCTCAGCTTCAGACTGCTACTGAACAGAGACGGCATTAAAGAAAGGCTTGTCTTTGTCACGGTATCTGTGCTTTTTGTGGTTAATCAGTCTTGTACTCGGTTGCCAGCATGTAGGAGGTCTTAATTTTCTGACGTGAAATTAATGCGGTTAATGGAAGGAAAATTATTCTAACTTACACCGGAGTGCAAACTAAGCCTCTTTAATGCTAAAAGCAGACTTTTAAAAAAAATAATTACACGGCAGAAATCTTAAATAATAAGTTCTCCTTATGATCTCTTCTCAGGAATAGCTGAATATTTTTTAGTCCAGTCGTATTTCCTATTTTCATGTCCCTCTTGCTGTGTAAATACTGCACACTTTCCTGTAGATGATTTTGTTTAGTCTTCTGCTGTACGGAAGGTCTCCTCTCGCTGAGAGGTAGCCGGGGTAGTTTTAAAACAGGCCATCATGTAGAGCAGTGGTTTTCAACTGGTGGATCAAAAACAGGGGTCAGCACAATAAGCATGAAGTACTGTAAATAGTAAATGCAACTGTCTAAAGTAGCAAAATACATATAGATTAAACCATTAGAAAAGTCTTATATATTTTGTTGTTGATGTCTAAGGCTGGATGTCTAATCAAACTCGCCTCAAAAAAAAACATGGCCTAGAGAACATAGAATTTAAAATCACTTACAGTGAGGATAAACATGGTTTGTGCTGACCACAGTGTGCTTTGTTGTTGTTGGCTCCCAAGGGACTGAAACCATCAAAATTCGATTTTTGTACAACAAACAATTTTGGGTCGCCCAACTAAAACCAGTTGAGGACCACTGGTGCTGACCTTACTGAAGAAGATCTGTGAGGCCACAAGCAATATGGGTTTGCCTTGAAAGCATTTAGTGTAAATGTGTCATTTTAACAAACATTTTCCCAAATTTATGAATCTTCCAAGCATGGTACTCTATGAACTAGATTAACTACATCCATCATCTCATCCTGACTTTCAACTCAACCTTCAGGCCTGGGTTCCTCTCAGATTTAAATCCACTGTTTCACCAGTAAATATGTTTTTAGTTTTTTTTCATTTATAAATGTATAATGGTATGATATGATGATGATTTTAAGTATTATCATACTCAAATCTAATTATTGTAAATTGCTGGATTTGAATCAGAGTGAACCCCGCCTCTGATGTTATGCATTGCACCTTATATCCAAATGGCTTCTTTATCTCAGATGCTAACTTCCGGTCTCTCAGCAGGGCGAGCCTGGAGCTCAGGGACCACCGGGACCTCCTGGCCCCCCGGGGCCTCCAGGGACACCTGGCTTAACGGGTGTTAGTGGGCCCCCGGTGAGTCACTGAAAATCATCCGCATCAGGAAATGTTTTCTACAAAACCATGCTTGTTGCAAATCAAATAAGCTACATGGTTATATATCGCTCGCTCCGATTGTTCTTTTATGGGATTATGCAGGAATATTTTCGGTTTGATAACTATTATACTGTAGAACTGTATTGTCTCAGGCCATAATATTGTGGCTTCTTTTTTCCTCACGCATCATTAAATCAAAAGCATTTATTTATCTTAACTCTTTTGTGTCATGTTCGATTATGGCTTCACATTCCTGCATTTAACTTCTGCATTTAATTTTTGTGTTTCTGCCTTCTCAATTTTGATCCTAGGGTAAACCCGGAGAACCTGGAAAACCTGGAAAAGACCCAAGAGTGAGTGTTTGAATGCATACGTTTTCTTCTTTACATTTCTAATACGGGTACTTGACATGTAGTAAAATAAAGTCTGCAATGCCTCATGTGACAGTGTAAACTTAAAGCAGTAAAGTATATCTGAAACAGATTCATGATATTATTTGATGTGAAATCAGAAGTCCGTATGTTTCAGACTGAAAGCGTGTTTCTATTTCTTTCGTTTGTAGATGCTACCGGGCGTGAAGGTAAGCTTGAAAAGCACACAGCTGTCCAGCTGCTCTGCAATGATAGTATTTTCCACAGGCGAGTCATAAACAGGCTCACATGAAGTTCACACACAGTTCAACAGCCTACAGGGTGGGTCTGCTCTGTCGTTGCCAGTACAGAAGGGGTGGATACGCCATAATTGATTATCCGTGTTGCTGTTGGATAAGTATGTATTTCCCCCGATGCGTTAATTGCCACTGAGTTTAGACTGGGGAATTTTAATTGTACTCCATTTAGAAGCACTAGTCCCTTATAGAAGCACATTTCAGCTCTCTATAAAGATTGTCTGCCAGTCTATATAACAGCTGTAACTAGAGGCTTTCTCCTTTGGACACCAAGTTCCCAATAAAGGAATACCGATCCGCTTATTGCCCGTTTTATTGCTCCGATTATATGAAACAAATAAAAAGGCTTCTTGATAAAAGCCAAAAAGGTCTTTGATTGTTTTTGCTTTTTTTACAGGGTGAACCCGGTGTACCTGGACAAAAGGTGAGTGAGCAGACATATGTCTGACCCGAAAGATCATCTAATCCGATATTTAATGACTAGAAATTTGGCCCTGCTCTTGATTGCTTAAACAAAACGGTTAGAAACGGAGCCTTCTTCTCAGAGGAGCCTTCAGGAATTAAGCTGAACTGTGAGGGAGTGACGTATCAATTAATCATTCAGCAGAGTGATTGAAAAGCACTTAGCTACAGGGCAGAGCCCTCATCAATCGCTGTGCTAGATGAAGAGTTACAAAGTGGAAAAAGAAACTTGGCACATCACTTTAACATCATGCTACAGCACAGATAAAATATTAGTGGATTAGAGAAAACACAATTCATTGGGTCAAACACATTTTTCTTTCTGCGTGGCCATTTTCCTCTGACTGTTTTTATCTTTATGTGTCAGGGAGAAGCTGGCCCAAGTGGACCTGAAGGCCCCAAGGTAGGAATCTGTGACCTTTGTCTGGTTTAAGCAGTTTAACTAATTAACCTGCTCCACCGGTCACCCATAACTTCTGGGTCAACTCATTACATAATCCCAACACTTCAGATTGACAGCCCCCTTTGAGTCAGATATTACTAGCTTTCTACAGTGCGTCATTGTGTCAGTGTAGGAATGTAGGAAACAGATGTATTACATACTCGCTTCCGTCTTTAATCAGGCCTTCGACAGAAGAGGGTGTTATCTAAAACCGTCTGTAGGTGTGACATCAGATACCCAAATCATATAGTTGTGATTAAACCAGTGAGGCGGCACCTTTGTTGTTTGGGTTGCAAGACTAAATACCATTGGAGCACTGGAGGAATTGCTCAAAGTACCGGGTTTTGCTGATAACAGCATCTGTTTGGGGTTTTACAGTCTTCCCCTTGAGCAGTGCGCTTAACACTAAAGTCATTGAGTGCTTTACCCCTGAGGTAATGAAAGATTGAATTAAGATAGTACATGGGGCTTAGTGTAATGCTATGAAAAGCATAAAATACGCTACAGTGCTTTTTTATGCTTTTGAAAGAAGTCTCTTATCTTTACCCGAGGCTGCATCGGTGTGATTAGAAAGATTTGAAATATTATTAGTTTAAAATAACTGTTTTCATTTGTATACGTGGCCCAGGACCACAAAACCAAAACCATTGAGATGTATACATCATCTGAAAGCAGAATACATAGGTTTTCACTGATTTATTGTTGTGATAGGACAATATTTGGCTGAGATACAACTATTTAAAGAACTGAAATCTAAGAGTGCAAAAAATAAATCGCCTTAAAAGTTGTCCAAACGAAGACCTTAGTAATGCATAATACTGTTTACAGTAGGAAATGCACAAAATATCTTCATGGAATATGATCTTTACCTAATATCCTAATTATTTTTTGCATAAAATAAATCATTTTGACCCATGCAATGTATTTTTGGCTATTGCTACAAATGTACCCAGACTGGTTTTGTGGTCCAGGGTCTCATATATCTAAAAATGTAATACTTAAATTAAAACTGTACATCATTACTCCAGTCTTTAGTGTCACATGATGCTTCAGAAAGCATTCTAATATGCTTTTTTCTGTCCTTTGATTAATAAAAAGATTACTGATGCACGCTACAATGTTAGT
The DNA here is from genome assembly GCA_034779775.1 of Enteromius afrohamiltoni. Classification (NCBI taxonomy): domain Eukaryota; kingdom Metazoa; phylum Chordata; class Actinopteri; order Cypriniformes; family Cyprinidae; genus Enteromius; species Enteromius afrohamiltoni. Next base: position 5,709,505 of record JAUYWG010000047.1, on the reverse strand, counting down.
TTAAAAAAAACATTTTGTGCTTCTTGCATACAACAATCTTTCTACCTCGTTCCGCTTTTGTTTCAGGAGAGGAGAGTGGGTGAAACAGCTTAGACGCACTGATTGACACTTTGTGAGGGATAAATGTTGGCACGAAAACCACATGTAATCTTTTCCATGTGAAATTGAATTTGCTTCGCTTTGATACAACCTATATAGTTCTCAATCTTGGATTTGTGTTACGCTTTTACACATGTGAACCCTGGAACAACCCGCACATCCATTCCCTTCCAAATCTACCTTTGTGAACTTGAGCTTTCTTCCATCGGCCACGTAGTTCAGGTCCAACACACGCACCCAGTCAATAGCTAAATCTAGATTGATAGTAAGCATGTCAAACAGTGAGCTTATGGAAAATGCCTCTGTAGGAACAGAGTGAGGTAGTGTTGTGTTTGTTACGTTTACATTCAATCTCATCTTAGCTCAGGTGAAATCTTGTGTGCTAAAGCAGCGAATCGGTATTTTGCACAACTGCACCACCTTCTGGGTATTGACAGGCGCTGCGCTCATAAATGCTCACAAAACTGGAGATTTATGGATGGAGGCTTAAATGTGTTCTCCCCAGTGAACTGAGACTGTCTCCTGTCTGGCCTACTATTTCTGCTTAGAAAAGAGGCATCTTTATATTCATCTGTGAGAGAGGCAAAAAGCCAAGTCGATGGATTTACAATTAAAAGGTTAAAATCAGAGGAGACACGTTATTCGGCACATTACCAACACAATTAATCAACGGCTGACTTTGCCTTCCTCCCACGAGACTTTATTTCTGAAAAATTACTGTCTGTCGTCTTCGTGGATGTTTAGCTATTTTCTCAGAGCTGCCAAGTCATACGGCACTGAATGTGACAGAACAGAAATGTTTGCTTTAATAATTTCTCCATCAAACAAAGCTGAAACTCTGCTGACTTTAATGTTGCCCTGTTGCCATGATAGATGTAAATGAGTTGCTTTAGATGAAGGAAAAGCACCTTTTGATTTATTAGAAGCTTTGATTTTGCATTTTATAGCCTATTGACCACTTTGTTGCTGTGTTTCTTTATTTCTTTAGGGAATTAAAGGAGATGAAGGAATGAAGGTAAGGAACACATTTGGTTCTTGTTATTGCTGTTTTTACTGTTTTTGGAATAATGTTTGGAGGTTTAAAAGCGACGTGAGTTATTTTGTTGATATTAAAATGCTTTGAACTGTAAGTAACCTGTTTGTAGTTTGACTGTCTTTACGGTGCTGTTAAAACACTGATGTGTTTGTTTGATCTTGACCAGCTCAACATAGCAACATTGACTTAACCAATAACATGAGTTTGGGGGCGGGGCTATCTGTTTGGTTGGCCAGTGGCCAGTTGCTTGTGGTGATGTATAAATTGCACACTTCACCTTTACATTTGTTGTTATTCTGATTTGCATTCAGTTTTGATTACCATGTCATGTTTTGGATTTATTCAAATCATAAATCTATGTTTTGTCAGATTCCAACCTGCCTTGAAAGAGTAGTTTTTTATAGAGAGTAAATCTAAACCTCTGAAGATGAAAAGACGTGCATCTGCTGGAGTGCTTACACTGTTTCTCACTGGGGAGACGTTTGCCCTGTAAACAGGAGTGAGACGCATGTAAAGTTTACACCTGCTGATGCACAAATAGTCCCTATAGAACAGTGCTATTGCGACTGTCTAAGTGCTTAATGGTGAGTGTTGTCCTGTAAAGCCAGCCGTGATAGATGAGCAGAGCCTGAATGAACTCATCTGTGTGGACCGGCCAGGGAAAACACAGGGTGTGATATCATGGGTCATATCAGGATCAAGGAAGCCAATTTTCCTTCTTAATTTAAAATAAAAGAATAAGTCAAATATATTATGAGAACATGCTGTAACTCTCAGAACTCAAAACTGCATTCTTAGTCCCAAAAGAACATTTACAGAAACTAAACAGAAGTTAAGCAGCCTACAAAAATAAATAAATTAGTTAATTAATTAATAAGCAAGTAAGTAAGCAGGTAAATAAATAGTTAAATATTATTAATACTATTTTCATTAAATGACTAACCGCTCATATGTAAGCGGGCCTTGAAGGCAAAAAAGCATGACTCAAAATAAAATCAAAATAAAAAAAAAAAGATGTCATGTCAACATCTACAAATAAAAATCAATTTAAATAAAAAATAAATTAAATAAATAAACTCAAAAATTAAAGGGAGAAATAACTACATTTAAAGCTGTTTCAGTAGAAACACAGGAATGAAAACTGCGCTTGCCAAACAATTTCATGGGGTGTTTAATAAACCCTGTGTTCAGATGAGAGAGGAAGCCGAGGCCAGACATCTAACATGAACTGAGTGTCTCACAGAAATCCTTTACCATGAGTTTGATGGAATTTTCATTTCCTCTGCGCATCCTTCCCCTCGACCACCCTGTATAGTGAACCTGGATCTGAGGATTACTCCAGATCATCATCTTTATCGATTTACTGTTTCTGGCTCCTTGGTTCAGAGTGTGCCAAAAGTGTCTTTTTCATCTCTTGTCTTTGTTTGGGATCACACGGCTCTTGTCTGTGTATGTCCTCCGGTTGGCTTGCAGCAGTTTGTGTGTGTGTGTTGCTCTGCTGAAGATGTCCCCATCTGTGCATTTGTGTAGGGTGAACATGGGATGGATGGGCAAAGAGGAGAGAAGGGGGAGAAGGTAATCTGCCTGAGAAATGTAGTGTGTTGTTTGGGTGGACTCTAACTAGTGTGGTATGTTTGCATGATCAGCAAAGTTTTGATACTTGCTGGATACACAAGAGTTTGGAATAATCCAGTTTTTATGTTTTTGGAAGAAGTCTCTAAAGCTCACCAAGTCAGTATTGATACATATTCCATTTTGGAGTGAAATGTTCAAGTCGGTGTGTTCGTTCCTATAACTCATCCATCCTCATTGACTCGGCACCACTGCAAGACACCAGCTTACGTTACCAAAGCGAGATCTCGCAAGGGCTGAGGGCAGGACAAATGCTTTGCAACTGAAACCAGGATGTGCACAAAGACATATGACTCAGTCCCGGAGTCATGCAGAGAGAGCAGAGGGATTGCACGCTAAGAGAAAAACAGGCGGCAAGCTCAAGACATTCCCTGTTTCCTTCATCTGAGCACCTGTGCATCTGATTTACAGGCCTCTAACCCTGCTGTTTGTGGAGAGTCCCCTGATACATGCCGCTTGATGGACTTAGCACACTTATTTTTGCTACCTGCCGTTGTCCCTGCCAAACATGTGCTGCCATACTCTTTGATTGTTAGGTCTGTTGTCATGACAGTGCTTTGTGTTGCTGCATTCGAGTGCTGTTTAAATATATGCATGTTTTCATCATCATACTCAGCAGACGTACCATCTGGGGAGCTGACAGATGAATAAGCACATCTGCACTGGCGCTATATTTAGTTTTTTTTATACGTTTATGTATATACAACTTGATCACTCCCTCTAATTGAATGCAGAAGCATTTGTGTGTGGGTTTGGGATTGAAGGGCGATTTTTCTGATGTTTTTGAAAATCACTTGCATGCTGTCCATGGCTGCGATGAGTTCATAAAAATTCAGTAAAAATATGAAATATTATTACAATTTAAAATGACTGTTTTTTTATTTGAATATATTTTAAAATATAATTTATTCCTGTTATGCAAAGCTGAATTTTGATCATTACTCTATCTTTGGTGTCACATGATTCATCAGAAATAATTTTAAAATGCTGATTAGCTGCTCAAGAAACAATTATTAATTTTCCTTTTTAGTACCATTATTAATTAACATTTTAGAACAATATTAAAAGCATCAAAACTATGAAATAATGGAATTTATATAGTGACCAAAATTGTTAAACAAAAATAGTTTTGTCAGCTCTGCTCGACTGACTTAATGCATCATGGGATATGTTTTAAACAGTATTGAAGTTCACATTTTGCAGTATAACGCACACTTTTTAAGTTTGCATCTCTATTTGTTGTAATCCTTGCATTACATTTAAAACATTTGAGCCTAATAATGTATATAATGTACAATAATTACTATATCATTCTATATTATATATAGAAAAAGATTGAGTCCAGTGTCTAAACATTTAACTGGTATTGTGTATCCACAATATGTGACCCTGGACCACAAAACCAGTCTTAAGTTGTTGGGGTATATTTGTAGCAATACATTGTATGGGTCAAAATGATTGATTTTTCCATTTAGCCAAAAATCCCTAGGATAGTAAGTAAAAATCATGTTCCATGAAGGTATTTAGTCAATTTCTTACCGAAAATATATTAAAACGTCATTTCGATTAGTAATATGCATTGATAAGATCTTTATTATATCCAGATGTTCAGATAGTTGTCTCTCAGTCAAATATTGCCCTATCCATCAATCATACATCAATAGGGAGCTTATTTATTCAGCTTTCAGGTCATATATAAATCTTAATTTCGGAAAATCAAAACGACTGGTTTTGTTTTCCAGGGTCACATATTTAAAGCCAGCACTTTACTACGGTATCGTCACAATAACTTTTATTTGCGAAAACTGCTGTTCTCCCTCAGTCACATCTGTCTCTGTCATTACTAGTCAGTATTTGGTTTAGTGTAGTGAAAATTTATGAGATAAAAAGGAGATAAGCAAACGCTAAATTAACTCAGCAGCGGGTGAGCCTCGTCTGTATTCAGTGAGGCTGTTAAAGACTGTCTGTCCGTTTCTCTCCAAAGGGGAAAATGTAATATTTACAAGAAAAATCAGGCATGCGAATACAGTGTAAGACGCTTACTCGTGTAACACATCTGATTACTCTGCCGTTTGACTGCCGTATGTCAAGTAGGAACTAGAGCTGATGGCGTGACGTGAATTTAAAGTGCAGCACCTCAGAGATCAAATGAGAGCCGCTTTGTTTTGTTCTCTTTGACATTAGCTCTCAAAACTTCTCAGTTACACACTCCCCTCCAGACCAGGATTGATAAAACAGAGAACCCAAGGGCTATTAAAGCAATAAGTCAGGAGAAGCCATGCATTACAATGATTTTACAGTGAGTTTTTATGAGTTACGTGTGGCCGCAACAGAATAAATGACTTTCTTCACATCCTAAAAATGCGTTCGTTTAAATGCGTAAAAATACATTAATTACATGAATACACTACAAGATTAATACCTTTTTTGAGCAATGATGCATTAAATTAATAAATGCATTCAAAGGCATTTAAAATAAATCAAATAATCCCCCAAAATTGTAATATTGCATTCAAACTTAATGGATTCAAAAATGGTTTCATAAGCTGTAAATCATTATATTAAAATGATTTCTGAAGGATCATGTGACACTGAAGACTGGAGTAATGATGCTGAAAATACAGCTTTGCATCACAGAAATATATCACACTTTAAGATGCATTACATGGAAAGCATTTGAATTTGCAGTAATATTCACAGTATTAATGTTGTTGCTATATTTCTTTAATAAAACTTCACAAAATATTAGATTATGCTTTTCATTTATGAGTCAGACAGCTTGCTGTTATTCTTTTTGCTTCTAAAAATGACACACTGTGTCTTTAAGACTCAGAACTAAATTTTTTATAGTTGTTTTTCTCTTCATACAAGGACCCTTTGTGCAGTATGTTGATGTATATAAATGGAACTTATTAGGTTTAGTTTGGAAATTCCATTAATCCGTTTTCTCTTTATACCTCGGGCCAAGCACGTATACCATACTCTCGTATTTCATAGGAGCCAAAGTAAGTCATTACTTATTACGAACTGTCCTGAAGGAATCACGTTTGTCAGCAAAGAATGCAGACACTTCTCCTCTATGCTGATGACGGTTCTCTCCACCTTCCCAGAGTTCCCCCCAACTCCAAAGGCTCCGTCCTCATCGTTTTTAGCCTGAAGATTAGCACTCCCATAAATCACTTGCAGCCTCTGTCAGTCTAGCCTGTGCCTCACCAAGCGCTTTTTGCTCTAAAATAAGAGACGTGACGAAGGGCAAAGGGGCCTATAACGGAATGATGTGTGAGTTGATTGGAAATGAAGAAGATCAAAGCGACTTCCTGTTTTCAGCATGTGTCCAAGAAGTCTCTCTTTCATGATTGAAGTGGTCAACTACCATTGCATCGTTCCATTCCCTTAACGGGACGGTAACATGAAGTCGGACTCTTTCATCTACTGGGAACACGGATAAGCTCATATACGACTCTCTGACTTGTCCAAACCCTTCCCAGACCATTCTGGTGCCTGATTGGACAGAGTTTATGAAGACAGCTGAGTATGACAAGCAGTCTTCTCTCAGACCCAAAAGCACAGTAGAGTGCCTTGGATCATTAATACCCTCTCAAACCACACTCATATGGCGTCTGGCTCTCTTGATAACCTGCTGCTCTCTCCGGGGTCTGACCGCTGCACCTGTCACAGCGGGATATGCCACTCTAGGCTCTGCCACCTGCCCCCTGCTCAGACTCACTGGAGTCTTCATGCCATCTTTGACCTTTGCCCTCAACTGCCTGCTGTCTGCCTGCCGCCGCTCTCCAAATGACATGCATTGTTTTCTGTAGATGGTTTCTGGACATGTTTTCTTGTGGCACTAACATGTAATGTAGTGATTGAGTGTGCACTAATCTTTTTTGTTTGTGTTTGATAACCTCGATGTGGTTCGCTGCTGGTCTAGTGATGAACCATGGTTTACTAGTGAATCTGGCTGCTTCTTATTTTTCGAAATGATAGTTATTTGTTAAAATGCTTCTTTCGATGAACAGTGATGTGTTAAGTTGCACTGCTTATTCTCACTGAAGCTATGTGAAACTCTCTTTCCTCCAGTGGAACTGCTATGCTTGGCTTGCAGCTATTTTGTACATTAGAAATGCATTAGAAATTTATATTTTAGATGCAATGGCTAAATTACACTGAACCAGCATTTTGACATTTTTTAAATAAATTTTATGGCATTCACACATACTCTATTACAGTATTTCTTCCAACATCGTGTAAGGAGAGCTTAGATATAGATACTGAAAAGGCATGCATTACTTATTTGGAAAACTAACTGCTATATTTTGGCATTTAAATAGTTTTAAACCATTAAGAAGTTGAAATAGTTTTCAGTTAAATGGTATTCTGTTACTTTACTAACTGCTTAAAAAGCACTTAAATCGGTTTACCCAATGCATGTTAATCCAGGCACTTCTGGTTAAGAGAGTTAAAGGTATAGTTTACCCACAAAATACATTTTTCATATTTTGTTGACTTCTGCTGAACATATATATATATTTTAGGGGTGGGCATACATTTTTTTTAATCTAGATTAATTTTGAAATTAATCTAGATTATTCTGAATTCAAAGGCATTCAGAATATGTGCGCTGCCTAAATAATGACTAAAAGTAAAGCCCTATTATATTTACGATATCTGTGTGTCAGTACTGCCATCTTAAAAGTAGGGTTGTGAATCTTGGTTTCACAATTCAATGCAATAAGATTACAATAAGAACACAATGGCCCAGTTTCACAAACATGGCTTATCTTAAACCAGGACTAGGCCTTAATTAAATTAAGATATTAATGCATCTTTTACAAAACTTTAAGATATGTCAGAGCAAGATATTTTCAGTTGAAGCAGTTCAAACATGCATTTTAGTCTGTGACTAGCTTAAGCCTTGTCTGTGAAACCAGGAGAATATCACATTCTCCTTCAATATTGCATCACATGACTACATTTTAAATCAAATTTATTTAGCACAAAATTTCCATTTTTTTAATCGTTATATAAACAGGCTACTCTTTTAAAACTATTACTTATTTTAAAAAGTGCTTTTTGAGTATACGAAAGTTTACAGAAATAGTTTTCACTTAAAAGTTTAGTTTTTTTTCCCTCTGCATTATTGCCGCTTGATTATTACTGATGAGATCATAGACAGTGACAGCTTTAACAGGCTGCATTCAGACTAATGCACAGATCTCTTTCAATATATCAGATTTTTTGCTCTGAAAACATAACTGACGGTGTGCACATCAGTTTTGTATAAACGCTTTTGAAAATGCAAGTGCGTTAAACCACAGCCGCTATCACCAGTGCACAAAGCGCGTGACTATCAGTGACAAAGTCTCAGGGCGCAGGTTTTGTGCAATTAATACCAATGCATTCCAAATGGTGTATAAAAACATATCCGAAGTAAAACGCGACAGGTGGAAGCACACACTGTCAAGCAATGTGCATGTGTCTCAGTGCAAATTCTGTGCATTGAAACCTGGTGCACCTCAAGCACGCACATGTGCCATATTCGGGAAAAACATTGATTATGAAATATTCAGAATTGTTAAAGAGAGAGTAGCGTTGCATCGATTTTTTTCTCCCACCCCTATTCACCATGGTATTTGTGTGTGTGATTGTGTGTGTGATTATACTAATTGTAATCAATCGGAATGACTATTGTAATGCACGCATACAGAACGCGTTATCCAGCTCCCAGCCCAATTTTGTGAATAGATTAATGGCGATATTTTTTTATCGCACGATAAGAGTCTCGCGTTAACGCAGATAACGGCCCACCACTAATATATATAGTTTTTGATTCAACGGAAGTCAGTGGAAACCAAAACCAGTTTGGTTCCCAATTTTCTTCAAAATATCTTCAACAAAAGAAAATAAGTCATACAACTTTGAAATGACTTGAGGATGATTAAACAAAGACGGAATTCGAATTTCAGGTGAACTGTAGCTTTAAGAATCTAGCTTCCAAAGCTCAACATGCAGTCCAGCGGTGAGCAGATGTGCTGAGAAATACTCGTTTGTCATCATGTCTAACAATCTGCCGAAGTGAAAGTCTCTCAGTGGTGTTTTGCCCGCGTTATGAGTGTGATTTTTTGGTTTCGGCTTGCGAGTGTGACCGTTTAAGTATTAAAAAGATGAGTAATTATTAATGCTGATTTTGCAGGGTGAGCTAGGGATGCCTGGAATGCCTGGGAAACAAGGAGTGAAGGTATTTCACTTCTACTGCAGCCTCCATCCGTCCCCGTTTATTTATAATGAGCTATCCTTTTTTCCCAGAACCCTGCATGCTGTTCCAGAAGCATTCCACTGCTAGAACGCTTAGTCTTATCTGTTATGACTGAATGTAAAGCTGCTTTCACACCAGAGCGTGATTAATTGCTCATTATACAGGCACCTCACATATAAGCGTCTCACCTTCTGACACTGCAAAGTGGCGTCTGAGACTTGAGGAATGAGATGGCAGGAGAAAGACGGATGGTGCCACTAGTAGTCAGACCCCCAGCAGCCCTCGACCTCGATTGGGTCGAGTGTCCGCATTCAGCCGCAGCTGTGTCTGTAGATCACTGCCTTCATGTCTGCTCATTAGTCTGAGATAACAGACATGAATTAAATAGTTGTCATGTGCTCTATACTATTAATAACAATCCAACTGTGGGCCGACTCATTGAGGCACCGCTAGTGATCAGCTATTTGCGTGCCTGCAGAGACATACCAAACTAAATATTGATACCAGCGTGTGTTGTCTAATCACTTCAGTAGAAATTATGACATCTGATCGACTAAATGCTTACAAAGAGTAATCTTCGGTTGAAATTACAAATGACTTTTTGAGCCCAAATATATGATGCTGATTCTATTGTTGATTTTCAAAGGTCAGGGTTTAGAGGATGTGTTTAGGTCTGTTCTCACTGTTGTCTTTTCTATCTTTTTGCTTTCCTAATCTTGATGCCTCGCAACCTTCAGGGAGAGCCTGGTTTCCCAGGTGTCCCTGGACGAAAGGTAAAGGCCTGGTTTGGTGTGGTTGTGTCTTTAACACGTTTTGCTGATTGTTCTTGAGGTAATGAAGATGTTTCTGTCCCTGTGAAGGGTCAGGCAGGTGCTGCTGGTATCCCTGGAAAACGGGGCTACAAGGTACAGCCTTATGTGTGCTGTGGCTGTTTCTTGCATAAGTGCTTGCTCTGATACTGAGCTTAGATGTGTTGTTGAATATTGAGGTTGAGGTTTACTTACCCTTTTGAAATTTCAAACATGTATGGTTTTCTTCCGTGCAATACTGGGATTCTTTTTTGGCAATACTTTGTTTTGATAGTCCACTTCACTCTACTAACTGTAAGTAACTTTGTAATTACTGTATATGTCAACTAATGCTCATTAATTTGCAACTACATGTCTACTAACGCTCAGAGTAGACTGTTAGGGTAGGTTTAGGGTCAGTAGAATTAGTTGACATATACTAGCAAAGTTTCTGATGTTGTGTATCCACCAAAATAAAGTATTAGCAGAGAGTCTACTAATACTCCACCAACTGCTAGTTCACATGTAGCTGCAAAGTTACTTACAGTAGTAGATTGTCTAAAGTGGACTCAAAATAAAGGCTTACCAATCTTTGAAATGTACTGATATTTTCAAGCATCGAAGTGAGAAAATAAAGTGGTCTATACAAATCATGCACCTTTTTTAACCAACTGAAGTGTTATTTTAGTATTATTTATGCAACATTATATTATTTACTAATATCATGTTTTACTGTAAAGTTTCAGTTAATGTGCTTTTGTTATTTTTATTCATTATTTAATTATATTTCAATTTATTATGAATGTATTCTAATTTTTTAGTTTTAGACATTTACTAAGGCAACATTTCTAATTTAACGCTTCAGCGTTCCACACAAAAAGTAAATGGTTAAGAGGCTGAATAAAAATAAACATTTCCATTTTTTGTTGAATTGCATTGATTTGACTTTAATTACACATGCATGTCTGAAAGACTTCTATGAAGTGGTGACCTGTCTGCATTCGATTCTATTTGTTTTTGGTGTCAAAATGTATCTGTTTCGTGTCATTTCCAGAAATTGTTCTGTCTACTGAAGCTCAACAACGTGGCATTATTACGTTGCGGTTTCACTAGACTTTGTGTTCCATTTATTTTCAGCAAGCATTAAATCTGCATGGTTTGCAGTGCTGCAGGCAATGGAAGACAGTCTGCTTTAACATGCTTTAATGTGTCAATTGTTATGATTTAATTAGTGTTTCTGCAAAACAGAAGCCCTAGAAGGTGACCTCATATTCTACCGGCCCATATTTGTTGTATTTCAATGACCACACCTTTATTCTCACTCGCTGTGTTTAAGTACCGCAGCTGTGGTGAATTAAAGATGTCAACTGTAATGTTTCTAAAGGAAATGGGAACAAGATGCGCACACTGGAATGTTTTATATGTCTTTGTTATATAGAGATACATCTTGAATCTTTGAATGTTAACTCGTATACTGTTATTTATTTCTAGGGAGAGAAAGGCGAGCCTAGTGCTGCAGGAGCTGGCATTAAAGGAGAACCAGGTGCCCCGGGACAGCCCGGACAATCTGGACCCAAGGTACCCACCCATCATTCTCCACCTTAAATCCACTGCTGTATTTCTTTCTTGATGTGGTGTGACGTGTGCAGTCTTACAAAATAACTTAATATTAACTTTCATTGTGGCATATCTTTTCATAGGGTGAAAAAGGTGATCACGGCATAAAGGTTAGCAATTGGCTTTTTTTTTTTTTTTTATAAAAGCAATACATGACCTTGTACAATTATTATATTTTAAATATGTCCTTCAAGAAAATGTTTATGTCTTGTAGGGTGATCCAGGCCAGGAAGGCCCATCTGGACCAAGGGTGAGTAGAGGCCATGTGTCACCGACAGAGAAAATAATGCAAACAAGTCACCAGATTTGTTTAACAGATGTGAATAGCTGATATCAGAAATAATAATATAAATTATGCATTGTTTCCTCATTGCTCAACAGGGTCCACCAGGTCCAACCGGGGAGCCAGGAAAATCTTTAATCAACAACAATGAAAATGTATGTCTAAGTATATTACATTTTTTTTTTTACTTGATTATGGTTTAGTTGTAGTGCATTAGCCTGGCTTCCGTGACTTTAAAGCTCATAGGAGCTTAGTCTGGCCAAGCTACCTTACAACCCGCCTTCTGGGAGGCGGGCTTAACCTGCGTCCATCAGATGCCTCTGTATACTACTGGATGAATCTACAACCAATCAGACTCGTTTCTCATTGGTTCCCACTTTTTTGGGAACAGAAATGCTCTAAACCGGCAGCTTTGCCAGACTAAGTTTGCTCGTGAAATAAAATGTAGCGTCACAGGAAGTATGGGCGGGCCTAGGCTAATAGTGCATATCACTTCTCTGCATCATATAACAGATTAATTTGTGTTAAGTGAAGGCACTAATTTTATTTTATTTTTCAGGATATACGCAACGTGCATTTAATGGTAAGTGTCATTGCTTGTTGTAAAAAACGTAATTATTGGCAAACTGAATAACTTGACATTGGTTGTGTATTTGAGCACACTAATAGAACTACTTTCAGATGGTTAAGTATATATGGTTTTTATTTTAGGGCCCTCCTGGTCTGCCTGGACCTCCTGGGCTTCCTGGGACCCCCGGTTTGAAGGTAGCTGACCGACGTCTCTCATTCGTTTCCTTTCTATCCTTAGTGTATAGTATATTAGTGTATGACATTAGGAGAAATTTAGAGTATATTCATATACAGTTCTGGGGAGATCTGAGGAAGTTTATCAGCAGCATGCATACCATGATATAAGACGTCAATGTAGGTTATTTCGTTCTTTGGCATTAAAAATTGTTTTATTTCTCAGGGTGATGTTGGACTTCCAGGTCCCCCTGGTCTTGATGGGGAAAAGGTAAATTATCATTAACATTTACTGTCAATTAAAAACATATTAGCCACTAATCTGCCATTAGTCCACTGGTGGACGCCTTTACACATCTCTCAATGCTTCATGATGCTCAGTCGTTCTACCTGTTTGCTTCTTAGGGTCCAAGAGGAAAGCCAGGAGAACAAGGACCTATCGGCCCTACAGGACCTGAGGGACCACGGGGAGAAGGAGGAGTGATAGGCTTGCCTGGGCCAAAAGGAGACAAGGGAGACATGGGCACCGCAGGATCACCTGTGAGTCATTATACCCAGCATTCCCATCATATAAAGTCTGTCTGACTACTCTTGAAGTGTTAAATAACCACTTACCGCTTGCATGAAAGAATAAACTGATATCAAAATATCATAGTATCATAGTATCATATCATAGTTAACTAAGTGAAACCAATATTTTAGTTTCTAGAAATTAATAATATATTATTTGGTATATGGTAGAAGGAAAGGTTGAATTCATGGACAGTAAAGGATAGAGAGTTGGACTTGTAACCCAAAGGTTGTGGGTTCAAGTCCCAGGTCCGGCAGGGATTGTGGGTGGGTGGAGGTTTTCTCCACATTCAATACCACAACTGAGGTGAGATCCTTGGATCCTGGAGCAAGGCACCGTTCCCCTAGCTGCTCCCGGGCACGGCAACAATGGCTGCCCACTGCTCCGGGTGTTTATTCACAGTGTGTGTGTGTGCGTGGTTGTTTGCTTCTCACTGCTGTGTGTGCACTTGGATGGGTTAAACGCAGACCACAAATTCCTAGTATAGGAAACCATACCTGGCCACATGTCATGTCCTTTCCTTAATTTTGCTTAAAAAATACATAGGAATATAAACATCAGATTAATTGGTTAACCAGAATATAGACCTTAATCAGAAAATGAGTTGCATGTAAATGTTGTCTTTTTTATTTGAGCAAGTGACATTGTGCCAAGTGCTTTGATGAATTCTGAAAGTGTTTGTGGTGGGTGGGCAGCATTGCGTCTTGAAAGCCTACAGTTTACTAATCATTAATCCTACATGTCGGATGCTATGAATTCAAAGGCCTTTTGGTTGTGCGCCTTGTTTACATACCCCCAATCAACTTTTTTGCCCGTTTTAATGTTTATTTCCTTATTCTTTCCTCATTCTGTAGGGTTTAGATGGCCCTACTGGAGAAAAGGGGGTTTCAGGGCCCCCTGGTCATATTGGATTGCCAGGCCTAATGGTACGCAATGGTGCCCCTCAAAAGCAAACAGATTGTTGTCATTGTTGAAAAGACATGGCATGACTTTCGGATGCAGTGTATTTCATCATACCAGTTTGATTAAATAGAATTCAGTATTCCTATTCTTTTGCTTTTTCATAATGTCTTCAGGGTCAGAAAGGTGAACCTGGGGAGAAAGGAGATAAAGCAGAACTGGTATGTTCCACACCATCTAGCTGCTGATTGCACATTTAATGGGTTTTCCTTTAGATAATAGAGCCTATGCTTTTCATAAGTTAGCAAATATATTGAATGACATGTCTTAATGCTGACAACTCTATCTGTTCTCTCTCAGGTCTATGGGCCTGCTGGACCTCCAGGACCTGCAGGGCCAGTTGGGCCATTGGTGAGGACAATGTCTAGTCCATAAAATCTTATAACAGCAGACATATAGCAGGCACCTTAGAAGCATCAGAGCATTTTTTTTAAATGGTGCATTTATGAAGAGAAACTCATTTTAAACAACTCAAAATGATACTCATTTCTAATATTTATTGTTTTTTGCTTATCAGGGACCTCCAGGTTTGCCAGGACCAAAGGTAAGTCCTTCCAGCCCGGTAAAATTAAGTGCTATTTGTCTTCTCTCATATTCTAAGCAAGGCATTAAATCTCATGTATTCTATTTAGGGAGAACCAGGAATAGGCCTGCGAGGAGAGAAGGGATCGCTTGGACAGAAAGGAGAGAAAGGAGACAGGGGCCATCTCGGACTCCCTGTAAGTACATTTCTGATTCTTATAATCCAGTTTTTGATACTTGATAAACATGCGCTTTTGCATTTATAGTCAGTACAATGTAAGACAAAAAGCTGACTGATCTATAAAATCACTCAAATGATGAATTGAGTACATCAAACCTGTGATACCAGTATTGATAGTTTTCATACAGTCTTATCAACTGAATCAAGATGTTTTTATCTTTCCTGAGTGCAGCGTTAGTGGAAAAGCATGTTTTGTTTAAGGTTTGTGCTTAAGCCCCCCCTTAATGCAAATATCAATGTGCTGCAATTTCATGTGTCTTCGTAACTAGGTGTCATGGTTCATGGCTGAGTGTCGTTACATTGCATGAATCAGTGAATATAAACATTTGCCAATCATATATACAAGTGTTATCATGTAATCATCCTGTCACATTGTTTTATACACATTTTAATAGATTACCAACAAGTTCCTGATTGTTTTAGATTGCTGTAACTGACTGACATTAATGTTATTATGACAAAATACTGTATGTGGTTGTTTATTTAGTGTTTTCTCTCCGCTCTGTAAATAGCATGCTATAGGTTTTGTAACTATTCATTTCAGGGGTCTTTTCTTGACTTCCTGCCTAGTGTCAAAGTCATTGATTAACTTACTCTAGTCACATCATCAATGGCACAGTAACTCCTTTTACTTTAGTTTTGAATCAGAGATGCTGAATTAAGTATTACAAGTGAATAAAAAAGTGTTCCAGACATAAACCTCACAACACCGCGTTACATATAAGCAAAAACACTTTGGCATTGTGGTAAAAACAGTGATTAATAGTGCATTAAGCAGTTTTTAAAATTAAATTTGTTTATAGATTACTGAAAACAGTATTAAATGCTGCTTGTTACTAAGAAAATGTTACTTGTTTCATAACCTTGCATTGTGCATTGTGTTCATTTCTAGTGCAAATGCTGCTTGTTTTGGTAGCTTAGCAACGTGCTACCACCAAATTTAACTTTAAGCAGCATGCTAAATCAAGTCTCCTGTGCGCTTCTCGTGAGGAGCACTAGCTTATTTGTGTGGCACGCAAAGTCACTTCCTATGTATAGTGTTCCAGTTAAATCACTTATGAGGTTGCGTTTCAGTTAGCATGCTACCTTAGAAGGCAGCGGACAGCAATGTAGCTCACAAGGTTTTGGAACCGAACAACTATTTACAAGCAAGTATTATTTTTAGTTTTTGCATCTCTCCTGGAATTTACATGCCACCTGTTGTTATTCTATCACCATACATACGATTGAACGGACCGCTTTAGGTCCTTGCACTAAGACAATTAAATGCTAAAGTCACGTTATAAGGAGTTACTGCTCGTCTCTCACAAGTCATCTTCAACACGTCACCCTCCATCAAAACTAGTGATGTTTTTTATGTGGCACACGAGTCACTGCTTCACTCACCTCCCCCCACACTTCTCCCCTCCTCCCTTCATCTCCTCCACCTCCATCTCTCCTCTCGCTCTGTAACTCTTTACACACTGTCCAGGGGGCTCATGGTTTAGACGGCAGGCCTGGTCCAGTGGTGAGTGGCGCAAGACATCCACCCCTCTATTTCCATCCATCCCTCTCTCGTTTTCATCTCCGCCTGCTTCTGTCTGTCTTCCTCTGCTTGAGCTGTTGCTTGCTTGCTTCTGTGTTTTGTGTCTTTTCTGTGCTGTCTAATGGTCGAGGCCTTGTTTAGATCTCTGTTGAGGTTGCATCGGCATGAGTATGACTTTGATTTGACTTTGTCCCTAAGCCTGTTTGGCTGTTGCCTCTTGCTGTTTCCAGAGGTACCACACTCGGTTGATTTCTCAACCTGTCAACACGCGAGTGACTGAAAGGGGAGCATGGCCAAACATTTCTCTCTCTATCTCTATCTCTCTCTCTGAAACACAATTTCTCCTTCTTTGAAAAATATGCATATTGTGCTCTACAAAAGTGCATAATCCTTTCGCATTTCATGCCGTCGCAGCCCTCTATACCTTTATAAAATGTTTGTTTTTTTTCCATACATGCTTGACCTCTGTTGACCTTTCGAAGGCTTAATTCCCTCCAAGCTTCAGAGCTTTATTTCATTCCATGTCAAGCTTTGATCTTGTAATGTCATACCAGGAAAGAGCATGATGGGATGCGGCTGCATGAACAGTGATTATGTGGCATACAACTGTAAAAATGGCTGAGAAGCGAGACTTCTGAAAAAGCAAGATGTCTAACAGCCCTTCTGTTGAATCCTCGCCAAGTCATGGGAGGAAAATGGAAGATGGATTCGCTGTTATATTTACTTGTGTGTCTGTTTATTTCCACTTAGATCAACAAACTTTGGAGTTTTGTGGAATTCCTCTGCAGATTGGCTCTTTTTAAACATATATAAGGGGTTTAAATTGCTCTTATTCGGCTCAGAAAAGTTTGTTGATCTATTGGTGCTCAACAATGATTAGTTTCTCCTCCTCCGTAAACTCTTAACCTAAGCTCACGCATGTCTTTTTTTTTTTTGTTCAAAGGGTCTGATAGGACCAGCTGGAGTTTCTGGGCCTGCAGGACCAAAAGGAGAAATGGTTAGTGCTGTAAAAACAATCTAGAAACAAACGCATGAGGCTAGAAATGGTTGTTTCTAGTAATATTTTGTACTTTGCCAAAATGATTGATGGTGCTATAGGGATTAATGCAAGCATATTTACAGCTATAGTTTGAATTACAGTTAATTACATTTAGCGTTGGGGAAAGTTTCTATTAAAACTAATGCATTACATTAGTGTGTTACTCCTTTAAAAGGTAACTAATTGCAGTACATAGTTGTGTTTTATGAAAAGTAATGCATTACTTTACTTTTTTCACTCGTGCTATCAAATGAAAAACCCAAAAGTTATATTTTTGATAGCTATAAAGGCTCTTTGACACCAAAAGTGAAAACAATAAGCCTCAGCCTAAAGGAAGTACCTAAAGAAAGACAGTGTGAGTGAATAAATGGGAAACAAATGAACTTGCACTACTTATTTGAAACAGTAATTCTGATTTTTTTCTGAAAAGTTATGCATTATTTTACTAGTTCTGATTAGGTAATTCATGTTACTTGTTCATTCATTTATTAGATTCTAAATGAATGATTGCTAAATTGTTAGATGTTTAATTCAGTTGCTCTGTGAGTGTCGTCAATATTTCAATGGCCTTTCAACCAGTTAAAACAAAGTATTCTCTGACTGTGTGAGGAGTCCAATGTAATACAGTTCAGTATAACACCAGTAATGTATAATATATTTTTTACTTTACAGGGGGAAAAGGGTGATATGGGAGCAGCTGGACCAATTGGGCCTCAAGGCATCCCTGTAAGTGCTGAACTTCACTTCACAAGTCCAGATCAAACATTTCAAATAATGTAATGTTTTTAAACCACATTTAAGTGCATTCGAATGAAAAATGGCCCATCAGTAACTTCTCTCCCCTATTTATTCAGGGTTTAGTAGGATCACCGGGATTAAAAGGAAACCGGGTAAGATTACAAATGCCTTTTTGAGCGTAGTTTGTTTGTAGAGTATGTTATTGTGACTTTGAGGGACAATAACATGAGTCCACTTTCCTAAAATAAAGGGATGGACGATATTTCTAAACCAGCATGGATCTGCCAAACTTTTAATCATTAGATACTGCCCTTTATTTGAAAAAAAAACCTGTGGTTAATTAATTTGTCAAATAAAAAATTCTACAATATCAGTTGTAATTGTTATGGGGTTTTTTTTGGACAAGCAGAAGCATGCTGGGTATAAGAAATGTGAATGGCTACTGCTTACTGCTAGAACCTATGTGTACATATACAGTGAGGTCTGAAAGTCTGAAAAGAAGACTTTTAAGAACAGAAATGCTTAAACTTGAAAAAAATGAAACCTAAAAAACAGAAATGTTATAGCGTAAATATTAAGCAAAAAAATAAATTTCTGTACTATTTAGTTGTCATTAAATAGTGACTCTTTGTACAGATTAAAGCACAAGATGCCCTTTCATTCTCAAATCATGAATCAAGCATCAGGATTTACACATACTGTACACAAATACAAATACACAATTATTCTTCTATTTTTTTTTTTAAAGCGTAAAGTCTTTTGGATGCCACTGTATTATGTTCACTGATCATGATTTAAAGATCTCCATTCAGAACAGTATATTGTTTTGTTGTTATTCTCTTTGTTTTTGCAGTTCTTATATTATTGTTATATAGACATATTTAGAGTATGCATGACTAACACAAAAAATCGACATATATATAAATGGCTAAAGTTAAAATATTCCACAAAAGAGCTATTATTATAAAAAGAATGTGATTAGACCATTGCTTTTCTGTGCTTTTCCTGTGCTTTCATCCTCCTAGACTGAATGTCTCGATCCTATTAACTCTAATTTCCTCAGTTAATGACTGAATGTCTCCCACCTTGAATGTCAGGACATGTCAGTGCTCCTCCCAGCATCCTCCACTGCAGATAAAGTAACTACACAGAAAACAGAAGTCTTGGATAATTATGCTCAGTGGAAGGTGCTGTGGAGGACCTTTGGACACGGTGCTGTTTTTACTCTTGTCCTTTCCTTGTCTTCCTCTCTTTTTTTTCCACAGGTCTTCCTATCCCCTTTTCCTCCCCCTGCATCCTGGCCTGTGTCCGTGGCTCTTTTTGCTGAGTCGGGCCGGGTCGTCCTCTCTGTCCCCTTCTCACTCCCTGGTCTCCTCCTGCTCCTCCTGCATCCTAATGTTGTAGCCTGGGTTAATACTCCTCCTCTTCCTCACCTCCCACTTTTGTTCATATCCTACACTGACCTCCCTACCAACCTGCATTCATTTTATTCCAAGTATTCTAATGCACAGAGTTCTTATTGTTCCACGAAAGCCTCATCTGGATCTCTTTTGAAAAGGCACATAACCAAGCAATGTGGGAAAAGGCATTATGTCAGTGTGGAGCTCATTTTGACATCCTGATGAGAGTATTTAGAAAAAACACTCTCCAGTCGGGAGCCAAAAGTTCAGAAACAGTCTTACAGAATCAGTATTTGTCAAACAGGATTAGAAAATGAGCTCCATGTTGATTCATAATGTAACTCCACTTTGATTTTTTCCTTCTTCCCCCGTTAAGTGTTAGAATAACAGTCATGATGAGGGCTGCAGGGAACATTAGAACTCTGTATCCTAGCTTGGATAGATCCCACTTTGGAAGACTTATAAAGCTTAAATGTAATAGTTTCCTCTAAAGAGCCCTTCAACTTTGCGTGCAGCCTTCAGGATAAATCATGAAACACTCTAAAGGCAGATCTGGTTTTAATTACTAATAAAGCTTAGGGATGTTGATTAAACCGTTTTGGTGCCTTTTCAGCTTTTTAAATTAGTCTTTGTAGAATCTTATATGGAATCAATCACAGACTGTCAATTTTTTGGAGCCAACAATTCAGGGCAAAATCAGGAAATGAAAATATAGTGTTCGTTTCATTCAGAAGTGATCAGCCAAAATGCTTCAAAGGTTTACAGCTAAAAGAAAACTATGTTTGAGCAGATTTTCAGGCGCTTGTTGTTCAGTATGGATGCCATGAAGGCATTATTTATTTATCTCTTTGAATGTCTGTGGTCAGTAGTTTGGTTTCTTTTGAAAGAAATGAATAGTTTTATTCAGCAAGGACACATTAAATTAAAATGGTAGTAAAGTAACATTTATAATGTTACAAAATATCTCTATTTTTATTAATACTTCACTCTATTTGATTTTACTCGCTATTCATCAAAACATCCTGAAAAACATCATAAATCATGAAGAAATCACGTTAGAATAGAAGAAAAATGCTAAAAAAAATTATCACAGGAACTCATTTTAAAATATATTAATTATGTAACAATATTGTTGTTAATTGATTTAACTTTGAGACAAAACAGGCTTCTTTCAATAAACTTAATAAAATAAAAACTTATCAAGCAAAAGTTTTGAACTGTATTGTATAGGTAATTGCGCCAATAAATAAATATTATATAAAAAAAGGAGATGGACCTTACATAAATCAATCAAGTGTTATCTTACTTATTTTTTTTACTTTTATTACATGTTTAATAAATGTGATATTAATATTTCTCCCTTATTTAAACTTTTTTGCAAATAACAAAATGCCTCACTTATATAGGTTATAATAATAATAATAACTTTAATGTATTCATATGTATTAAATATATATTTACATTGTACACATAAATGTGCATTAAATGAATCAAGTAAATGAAAGTCTGCACACTAACCACACTGGCTGATCTCGTTCTCCTTAACCCTTACCCACTTCACTTACCCTCCTTAAATGATCCCTACTCATCATAGCTCCATTCAGAAACACAGCTACTCTCAGAATGTCTTGTAGAGCATCTAAAGTTATTCATAGTGATGGTGCTTTTCTTACTAGTACTGCTATAATAGACTAGGAGCACTAAAGTCTGACTTTTCTGAATGCACTGTTGTTTGCAGGGGGAGAGGGGCAAGAAAGGCAACAGGGGGGCCAAAGGGGATAAGGGAGACCAAGGAGCCCCGGGATTAGATGCCCCGTGTCCGTTGGTATGTCTTTCGTTCAAAGTGCAGCACTAAGGCAAAAGGAGACTTCCCGAAAGCCACGTCTCCTTATGTCTTTGTGTAATAAACACTAACAGATGCCCAAAAGAGTTCTGGTCGAGGTCTGTGAATTACAGCGTATATGTAGACTTATGTTACTCATGAATTATAATAGAACTATTCTAGAGGGGTATTTGAATGAAAAAGGACTAGGCACCAGAACTCTCAATGGGATTTTTTGCTTTTCAGGAGTAAGACTGACAGGAATAAGATTCTGCTGAACACAGTAGGATGGAGCCACTAGTTCAGTAACTAAATGATGTGAGTTTCTAGCCCTGTGGATGAAGCGAGTCTCTTCCTGTCAGTCTTGGGTCCAGAGTGCTCTGGGCCAATCAGATGCTGGGATAGAGCGGCCAGTGTAGCTGGACAACAGGATGTTTATATGATTGATTTCATGAACAGGGTTTCCGAGGCTTTAAAGGAGAGAAAGGTGAACCGGGGCTGCCAGGCCTGGATGGGCTAGATGCCCCGTGTCCCGTGGTATGCTGCGGTCTATCCCTTTCCTTATTCTGCATGCTTCCTGCCTTCCTAAACCTAATACTTTAATATTCTTGCATGCATCAGTATTAATATCTATCTGTGAATTTTAAACAAATAGTTCACCTAAATATGAACATTTACTTCATCCAAGGTCCAATATGTAGAATAAGTTTTTTTCAAGGGAAGAGATTTGGATAAATTTAGCATTACATAATGAATATATGCCGTCAGAATGAGAGTCCAAACAGCTGATACAGTACATGCATCACAATAATCCAGCCCATCAATTAATGTCTTGTGAAGTAAAAACCTTTTTAGTGTCAGTCCATCCACTGGTGTCCTCTCACATTAAATCCACAGACAATATTTGTTCAGATCTGTTTTCTAATGTTTATTCCTCTGTAACATAATTTTAGCTTGTTAAGGGAAATGTACAGTATCAGTGCATTAGAGCATGTCGCAAGGGCCAAAATCGTAAAGGTACATTATTTG
>JAUYWG010000047.1:5651305-5680396 GCA_034779775.1 Enteromius afrohamiltoni | reverse complement strand
ATAACAACAAAAAATTAAATAATAATAATACATTACTATATTTATTTTATATTATTTTTATCACTTCTGCTACTAATATTTTTTATATTTGTTATTATTATTAATTATAATTTTATTATTATAGTCCTAGTAAATAATAATTATTTTTTTATTATTTATTTTTTATTTTATTATTTTTATTATTATGCTATATCACCTAACTCCTTGCTCACCTCCGAGAGCTCGGCAAACATGCTTATCATTTATCATTGAGGAAGCGCAAACTCGTGAATTGATCAATTTCTTTAATGGTTACGTACTAATTAATAATAACAATAATAAGAATAAAAATAAGAATGGTCTATGAAAATGTATTGGAATAATAATTACTTTTATATTTTATTTTGTTTTTTGAAAAAAAATTCATAAACTGTACTGCATGGTTGTTTTTAACATGGGGTTGGTAAAGTAACATTTCTTTTTCCTGGTGCAAACCTGATCTCAGATTTCAAGCAATCTGTCATCACCATTTAATCATCATTTTATTCTGTTCTTTGATCCTGAACACCTAAAAATAAAACCTAAGTTCAGTGTTATTGCCCCCTTCAAGCTATAACTGAAACCAAATTTAATATAGAAGGATTAATAATCAAATTCTTCACCTGCTTTTCCAAATGTGTGCCAGCCAAACTCGCTGGCCTCCCACTAATCAGGATTAAATGATTGGCTCTGTGTTTTCAAAGGCTTTGCAGATCCAAGAATTCCAAAAGCAGCTGAAAAGCTTTGTGTCATAATCTGTCTCGAAAGGATTTTCCACACTTTCAGTATGCAATGTGTCAAGCATATAGGACGTGGTTTTCTCTGAAGCCTGTGGGAGTCAATGGATAAGAAACCACATTGGATATGATCCTCATTATTCTTTTAAACTTTGCGGTTTAAACTTAATGCAGTACGAAGGGAGTAGTTCATGCAAAAATTAAAATTGTCATTATTTACATATTGTTCACTGCAAACCAGTCTGCTTTTCCTTGGAAAACTAAAGGAATTTTGTTACAGGGAAGAAAGGCGTGCACAGATTCTTCAGAATATTTTTTTTCTGTATAATTGTTGCCATAAACACTTGAAAAACAATCAAGTGAAAAATCGTTGACATGCGTTGGAACCCCCTGCAGCAAAATATCATTTATGCAAATCCTAAATGCTTTACAGATAGCAAAGCTTTTGTCGGTAACTTTGACATTTGCAAACTCCCCACAGCAGAGTCACATGTTTCCCGAGGCACTGAATCAACAAAATGTAATGGAAAAAAGATCTTTCACTGATCAGATGCTAGAGTCCTAAAGGAAAAGTTCACCCGGAAATTGCATTTTTGTCATCAGAGACTATTTTTGTTGATTTTATTTCTTCTGACACACAAAATGAGCAACAGGATAGCAACTGATACTTACTTTTTGTGTTTTTTAGCAAGCCCATGATGGACCTGCTGGTCATGCTTTGTGCAAAGTATCACCTGAACCCGTCTGGACACACGATAGAGCTCATCACCACCAACAGAAACCATGTGAAGTTCAAACCCAACGCCCTCATCGGAGCGCTAGAGGTTGAGAAGATCCTGCTAAAACCGAAAGGCATGGAGGACAAAAGCAGAAAGACAGGGCCACAGATGCCAGAGGTATTCTTATGTACAATTAATTTAAAAATGAATTCAACACAGTTAGTCAAGTCACATTTATTTATATAGAACTTTATACAACACAGATTTTGAATAAGCAATTGTAAAATTATTATTATTATTATTATTATTATTATAATTAAATAAATGAATACAGTTAAAATACAGAAAATTAAAAAAAAAAATACAACTGTGCACATTAAACATACTATATACTTTAACACTAAAAATATTATTAATATTATTATTTAAAGAAATTAAGACATAAAGAAAATAAAAGAATAAAGGTATTCTGCACTTCACACATAATATAATATAATTATATAATTATTTATGTAATATAATTATTAGATAAGATTTTAATATATACACAGTATATATTTACAGAAAATACAAGTTTAACATTTGCATATTGTGCACACTACACACAATAAACTTATTTATAGCATTAATTAAAAAAATATTTTGTTAGTGTGTTATTTTGAACTAAAACAAATTGTATTTAGAAGGTAACAATGATCCATTTAGATGCTGAAGTTAACCTGAACATTTTCTGTAAATCTTAAAAAGTGTTATTTTCGTGTTCATGTTTGTTCATTTAGTCATGAGTAAAAGCAGATCTGCTTATCCACACCCTGTGTATCTAGATGACTCAGTGCAGCAGAGCATGGCTGTACCATGCTAACAATCCACATCATAACCAATAACAAACAATATCATATTACACCAAATAAAAAGCATAACTGCACATAACAGCTCTGTTTCAAACCCGTCCTGCCATCTACTGCCTACACAGGGCAGCAATCCTACTAAAATGGCATTATCCAAAAACTGCTTGTCATGTGAAGTGCACTAGAGATATGACCAACGGTTTGGCATAAGCATATTAAAAATGTTAACATGATATTTAACATGAAGCATGAAAATGCACAGAATGCACTAGATTATAATATTAATGCATTTATTTCATATGATTTTAACATACAATAATAAAATGCAACTTTTTTTGCCCTTAAATTAGGTTTGGCACTAAGTTTTTTTTTTTGTTTTTTTTTTTTTCTTCAGAATAATAAATTGTTTCATATGATTATATATTGTATTATCCTTTATTTATTTATTTCAGATGTATATTAACATTGTATTTATTAATTTTTTAACTGACCCTGGTTATAACTTAAAGTGCATCCTGGGACTTTATTCTTCACTAAGGATGTTTGCGATGGAATTGATCCTAAATGAGTTGTCGTTATCAGCATAATCAGTGATCCCTATATGGTCGTGTCACTAGTTTTTGAAACAAAGCTACAAAAATAGTTGCAAATACTCATTAACTTCCTTCTGCCATCTCTTTCAGGCAACCGTACGATTAATAATCAACTACAAGAAAACCCAGAAAACCATTCTCAGAGTGAGTCCTCGGGTTCCTTTACAAGAACTACTTCCAGCAATCTGCGAGAAATGTGAATTTGACCCGCAGACCACGGATTTATTACGAAACGTCCACTCAGAAGACACTTTGGACCTGAGCGGCTCCCTCAATGATTTTGGCCTGAGGGAAGTGTATGCGAGAGACACCAAAGGTCAGAACCCACTGTGTGTTTATACCAAGTACATTAAGGTCACATTGAAATGCTCTGCAAAACATTCTCTGTACTCTTGGGTTTGTGTTTTTTTTGCAGTTATTAGCCCTGTAAGTCCTATTAGTCCAGTAAGTCTGACTTCCTCTCCAACTCACTCAGGTAAATGATGTTAAATATTGATGTAACCTGTACATGCAACTTCATAGACTTTTATTGTAGACTAGGCAAATAATATTAAAAACAGAATATTATAATATTATATTATAATATTGAATAAATAATATTTATTATTATTAATATATATATATATATATATATATATATAAATGGCTTCAAAAATAACTAAACTGACTGAACTGCATTAAATCACAGAACTATTTCTTCATGGGAAAGAGAAAATCCAGAAGGAGAAAGATAAGCGGCGATTCAGCTTATTTCGGAAAGGAAGTAAGAAGCAATCTGAACAGGTGAGTTCTGAAACCCATATATGTCTGTAATAGAGAGTGATAACATGCTTTGAGGTTTTCTGGTGATGTTCGGATAAGGTTAAAGGCATGTGTGTTTTCACTTTGTAAATATTCCCTGGTCATATTTGTTTTATGCAAATGGATAAAGTCTTGACTCATGATTGGCTTGGCGATGACACTGGTTGGGAGTGTGCTGACTTGTGATTGGCTGTCTGTCGTTAAAGTCTATGACCGTGAGCGCACCAGCATCTCCAGTGCACAGGAAGCAGAGGCCGGTCAGCATGAGTTCCTTCAGCGCGAATTCGCCCATTACGTATGATTCCAACACCATGCCCTCGGACATGCCAAAGAAAAGACGAGCCCCTCTGCCGCCAAGCATGATGTCACAGAGCATGCCTACCGACCTTGGTCATCCAGCAGCTGTGCATGCCGATGGCAACCAGGTATGTAGCACTCTTCTGGGATTCGGTTAATATTTACTAACTTGTCATGAGTTCAAAAGTCTGAGAGCACAGTGAAAATATGGGATTTCTTTCAGGTAAATACATTTCTGGGTCTTAAGAAAGCAAAGAATTAAGTTTTGCATAATATAAGGAAGGACTCTGAACTCTTCTGCCATTTTTTTGGGTCAAAATGATTGAAGCTTGCATACAGTACACTGTCATCCACAAACAAGAAGCTGAGTTATTGAAATTAATCAATTGCTCTACATTATATTATATTATATTATTTTGTATAAAAACTTTAGTTTGCTTTTGAGTTAATCAATTGTTCTACATTACATTATATTATATTAGTATGTATAAAAACAAATTTTGTATTTATTTAATTTAGATTAGCTTCTTTAAAAACAAAATCTGTGGAGAAATTGGACAGTTCAGCTGCACTAAAAAAAGTCAGAGGGTCATTTGCATTGCATACAAAATATCAAAGGAAGTAAAAGCAAGAAAGACATCAAAAGTACTTCCTACTGAATTTTGGTAGATTTAAATGATAAAAACATGCCTTGTACATTGGACATATGGAGTTAGTTCTTCTCAAAGTGATGCAGGCATTTATTTTAGACATTTGTAAGTATGGTTTAGGTTTTCAGACACTCTTGGGTGCCACTTTAGTGAGCCTTTATTATCTTGGAAAAAACCCCAAAACAAAACAAAAAAAAAAACAACAGGCTCACTATATTTTATTGTAAAAAAGGAAATAGCACGTTTTATTTTATTTGTATTTATTTTATTTATCAGGAAAACAGTCTATAACAAAAGAAAATGTAAAACCTATTTTATTTTATTTTATTATTTTATTTTATTTTAATCAATAAATCAATCAATCACCTATTTATATAACATTTCAATTCAATTCCAATTCCAAACTAAAATAAAACAAATGGGATAAAAATTAAGCGTGGTTTAGGTTTCCAAACATGGGTCCACCGTAACTGAGTTTTCATGATCATGAAAGTCTTGAAAGTCTTTTTGTCTTGTTAACAAGACAAACTCAATTTAGATTTGATTTTATTGAACTTTAGGAAACAAATCAAATGCAGTGACATTCAGACATTTTTAAGTGTGGTTTAAGTTTCCAAACACTCTTTGGAGCCACTGTAAATGAGCATTCATTGTCATGGAAGTCTTTTAAAGAAAAAAAACTAAACAAACAAGACTTTGTAACCTGTTATTTCATGACCTGAGTTCAAAGACCATGTCTGAATGTACGTACAAACGGCACTCTGCGAATACAATGAGCGGTTAAACCTTGCTTCACAGTATTTGTAAACTCTGCGCTGGGTTGAGTCATTTCATCACCTTGTCATTAGGGAATGCGGTTACATTTCCCACAGCCAAATATTTGGAATTATATGTCATATTTTTTACTGTCTCTCTGCCTGCTTTCCACAGAATATGGCCCCTTTGAGCCGGGGATCCTCGACAGAGTCGTCCTTCAAGAAGTCCACCAAGAGGAAGGCCCCTCCACCCCCCACCTTGAGCAGCACAGCCCCTCCTGATGAAAACACACAGGACAGATGCATGACAGGTCAGTCTGAAGACAACAGACACTTACAAAGAGCATGCTCATGTTCACTATCAAGGCATAACAAAATAGTGGTAGCTTAAATACACTATAAATTATGTTTCTTCATGTAAAATAAATTGATCAGTTGCTCAGTAGTGCCAAGAATGTATATGTTAGAATCAGTACTGTTAAACGATTAATCACATACAAAATAAAAGTTTTTAAGTGTGTACTGTGCATATTTATCACGTGTGTGTGTATATATATATATATATATATATATATATATATATATATATGTATTTGTTTGAATAGTCAGTTATTTGCAATATTAGAAATTGACCCATAGTGAGGAGTACACTTTTAAAACAGCTGTCAAGCTGAGCTAGGAACATTAACCTAACTTGCCAGTTTATTCTTGGATCATTCTGATTTCTGCATCACACACTGCCTATACGTGAGCACAGCCGTCTTTTAGAAGAAGTTCAGGCTTTGTTCACCTGCTGCTCACAAACACATCTTTCTTTACATTTTTCATCAAGAGTGTTTCCTACCAAGAACAAATATGTTATGTGTGATATTTTCGATACTGTTGTTGTTTTACGTAATTGAAAATGGATAAATGGGCATTTATTTCTGTGCTTGTATGGAAAGTGCAAATGCAAGCTAAACTGCAAGCACTTGCATGGTTATTATACACCTACTTGTATACTTTTACATATAAAGTGGCGGTCTGACTAACAGTTTATGGTCTGTTTGACTAAAGGTTGACTTTAGGGTTTCTTCCTTCTTTAAAATGTTCAAAATCAAGCATTGAATAAATATGTAAAAGTTCATTATTGTTGATTCAGTATATGCTTCTGGAGAAACCAACATTATTATTTAATGTTTTGTTAATTTCATTTTTCATAATGGGACAGATTTTTGTTCATGTAGTTTATTTATTTGTAGCTTTTTGTTTGTTTTTCAAAAAGGCATCTGAACTGTATTAGCCGGTGAAATAAAGGAAATGGAATAATGGAATGCACCTTCTGAACTCTTCTATTTGACAATCACATTGTAGTTTTAAAAAGAATTCATGCAAATGAATGCATACAGTTGAGAGTCTTGACAATAATGCTACCTAGCTGTAGAATATTGGATAGTCTGGAATACAGGAAAAACGAATCAAGAAACTTACATTAAATGTTGCATTATTTTGTGTATTTGGTGTAATTCAACGGGTTTATGCAGTTTAAAGTGCAAAAAAACAGATTATTTTTCACATGCTACACATTACTGTTATCTCCTCTGAGCTCCGCCTCCTGAAACGAGTCCATTTGTACAAAGCTCATAGTTTTAAAAAAGCAAGGTGTGCTCTGATTGGCCAGTTATCGAGTGCACTGAGCAGAAAGTTTACGACCCATAACGTGATGATGCATCAGGTCTTATGACACCAAAATAATAAAACAGTATTTGTTGCATCCAGTGGAGACATAATTACTGATTATCACGATTTACTGTCTTTATACGTGTCGCATTGCATCACGCCTCGTAAACATAACAGCATATGTGCATTTGTGATTGGAGAAACAACAAGCACTACCCTTCACTGCTCAAAACTCACGTTTGAAAAGTAAGTAGCAGGTTCTTTTAATAAGAAAACGTAACTTATTTAAAGGTTGTGAGTCAGAAGCGCCAGACTGTTCTTGCAGAGGTACAATTGCTCCTCTTTATAGTCTCTGTGCACGGCCAGCATAGACTGCTCTCCAGGTTTTAGGAGTCTGTCCTCCATAAATGTGCTGAACTGTTCTGGAACAGTGTTCTGAATACAACTCGATCACTGATTTCTTGTTAGGTCCTCTTTTGGAAGCACAAACAAAGTAACATTTTCACAATGGCACACAGTGCGCGCAGCAACACTACAGCGAGAATAATAGCTCCGCCTTCTTTCATTATGTAAACATTTGGATGGTGTTTGAAAATAAACCCACTCTGATGTAGAAAATTGGGAGGTGCAGACAAGTCCTAACTTTAATAAAGCATATCTCATTGCACTAACAGCTTGTAACAATTCAAGGAAAAAAGGAAATCTAGAAACCGTTTCATATGACTCCTTTAAAACAAAACCAAAAAAATCACAGAAGATCTAGTTATTATGGTAGGCTTGCTGTAAATGTGCACGGTGTAATGCTGCTCTGTGGCCGCTAGGTGTCAGTAGAACGGACTGTTGAGCTCAGCATCTCTGTCTCACCTGGAGTCCTCAGACCGATCGATCGCTCGTGTGTGGAGCAGCGTGCTTCTGAATCATCCACAAATAAACACACTGACAGGTGGTAAGTAGCCTGCAAATACACATCGTGCCTGTCTGCTGCGTCTAATGCCGTTCAATATCAAATTTGCTAACAATATTCGCCATTTCATTTCATTTAAGAGGCTACAGAGTTCACAATCTTAAATGAGAATCTAGTTGTTAATTCAAGTAAAATCAAATGTTGAAGTCTTTGTGAATTAGATTTTCGATGAGATTATTCATTTGCGCAGATCAAAGAGTTATTTATCCGCTATTCATCGTCAAAAATGTTGTTGCTGGTCTTTTTTCGTTAATAATACATATTTTAATATCAGATTTATTCAAATGTATTATCTAAAAAAAACTTGATCTATACTAAAAACAGTGTAAATAGATGTTGATATTATTATTATTATATTGGCCTATTGTTATTGTTTTTATTATAAACATGTATTTATTTAACAAAAACAAAATTCAGTAGTCTTTTGGGTCTTAAAATGTGTTATTGTGTGTTCATTGGCCAAATAGTAGTGTGTGTGTGTGTGTGTGTGTGTGTGTGTGTACTATACACATTTTTATGTAATTCTATGTATTTTATTTATTTCTTTAGAAGTGTAAATTGTATTTATTAGCGTTTCTATATATTTAATTAAAAAATAATTATGATAACATATCTACCTGTTGTTAAATGCTTCGAAATAGGAATTATAGATTTTATAATCTTGTTTACTTATGTTTAATGTAATACCTGTGAATATAGTAATATGCACTAATATGTATATGTGAATATGTATATGTGACAGCACATATATATATTTGCATTATATATATGTGAGTGAGTTCTATTCTGTATATTTTTAAATAAGTAATTGCATAAATTTTGTATGAACCTTTCCATGCAAAAACTATACAAAATTCATCCCAAAAAATATGTGTGTGTTCTATATTTTTTATTATGTATATATAAACACAAACACACATGCATGAATATATTTTCGAAAATATTTACATGTCTGTATTTATATTCTTCAATTTTTTTTTTAATAATTATATTTAATGTATGATAATTACATATTTTTCTGAAATTAATACAAGCATGTGTGTACATTTATACAGTATATACCTAATAAACCATTTATCATGTAGACAAAACATTTAAGTGATTAATTGTTTGACAACACTATATATATATATATATATATATTACTTATTAAACATTAGTAAATATTGTGTTAAATATTACTATACGTTACGGACGTTGTCTGTCTAGATATCCAGATAATCTGTATTTCACGTCTGATTTCAGTGGCCAACCAGTGAAGACATTTAAAAGCCCAAAGGCCTCTCTATGGTTCCTAGTCACTCTCTGATCATGGGGAACGGTTCGATCAAAGCCCCTCGGCTAGAGGAGACCTGTCTGGCCTCCGGTATTAAAGAGTCCTCTGTCTGGGAGTCTGTGGAGCCCCTGAAGATGAGGATCGCCCTTCTGGAGGAGGAGCTGGTACGAAGAGACCAGGAGCTTCGTGCTCAGGAGAAGCGCTTACACAGCCTTCAAAGGGAACTGGAGGCTAAAGTGTCCCAGATCGATAAGCTCCAGGATGCCATTGGGTATAACAGTCTCGGGCGCTCGCCGCCGGCACTGCTGAGGCAAAGCTGCAGACTGCTGAGCGTCATCAACCAGGGCTCCACGCGTTTCCACAGAGTGGCTGTGGAGGTGCATCGACGCCTTAAGGCCAAAGAGGGCGTTTCAGCCGAACCCACATCAAGGCACTTCTGTCATGACCACAGGGTCCATCACATCTCCACAGAGAGACAACGCATACGCAAAGACTCCGGGTGAGTGTGCTGATTGTTTGCTTTATTATGGAGTCACTGGAGGACTGACTCTCCTGGAAGGTGGAGACAGGAGTAAGGTTTAGCCAAGCCTTTGTAGTGTCTCCAACCCCAGAGCAGGCATGAAAGCCTGGATTACCATAACACACTCCGGAGGGGATGGAGTGGCTCAAGAGAACACAAAGGGTGCGCCATTTGTATGCATGGACAGGAATCATCACTGTTTTAATTAAACGCGCTCTTAATGGCAGTCTACAAAATCTCCAGCATTAATTCATTCATAAGATCCATTTTAGGTCAGTGGCAAGACTGACCTGTTTCAGATGTGATAATGAGAATCGGCTGTAGTATAGTACCACACACAAAATGTACACGTGTCACCACACCAGTACGGATTTTTAGACCTCCAAAAGAAAGAATGAAAAATCTACATTTTGTTATGCCATAGGAAGTAAGAATTCAAATTCATTACACATTCAAACGTGTGAGAGTCGAAAGATGAATTTGTGAAAAATGTACATGCTGTTCTTTGCCAGTTTATTGTGAGTACTCAAAAAAAACTTGAGTAATATTTTAAAAGACGCCAATATCAATTGTGTGCTTTATTCCATGTCATAAAATTGCTTTGTATGAGGAACGGGGCAATGGTAACACTTCATAGAATTAACATTTACCATTAGTAAGAGTTAATAAAAGCATAAATGAACAATGAAAAATACATTTATTAATCTTTGTTAATGCTAGTTCATGAAGATGCCGTTGTTTATTGTTAGTTCATGTTCATTACAAGCACAACTTTTTATTGTAATGCATTAGTAAAGTTAAAAATAGCATGAACTAAGATTAATGAATGCTATAGGAGTATTGTTCATTCTTAGGTCATGTTAACTAAAGAAGTGCTAACTAATCAACCTTACTGTAAAGTGTTACTTGAAATGTAAAGCATCATACGGTCACTTTTAGAGCTTGACAGCCGTGGTTACCATTGACTGTAATTAAATAAAGAGTAACGTACATTCTTCAAAAGATTCTCCTTTTGCATTACATAGCATTAGGTAGTGAAATACATTTTTGAATGAACCGTTTGTTTAGTTTGGTTTATTAACTTTTATTGCATTTTACAATGCCTGCTTTGAAGGGTGTGCTATAAAGATAATTTGGTATCTTTAATTCAGCAGTGTATTAAAGGCAGTCATTTATTATTCACCACCTCTACTTCACTCAGCACTAATGAACCATGCATTGAAGAAAGCCTCATCTAATTAAAGTGTCTTTGTGGTTCATAAAAGGAGATTTTAAGAGTAAACTCAGTTGCGCAAACACTTATGACCTTATTCCAAAATAATTTCATAAATAGCAACCCAACAAGCATATATAAACAAACAACCTTTGAAACTAGATTTCAAGATAGCCACCTGTGCTTCGGTGCTTTTAAAGCGTTGGGGTTTTGCATTCTCCAAAACAGTTTTCCTTCTCTTCCTGTAGCACTAAGAAACTGATCAATGAAGCCATCATGAACAATGACTTTCTGAAGAAGCTGGAGCCTCAGCACACTCGAGAGATGGTGGACTGCATGTACGAGAAAATCTACGGCCCTGATCAACTGGTTATTCAGGAGGGAGAGCCAGGGAACTACCTCTACGTGCTTGCAGGTAAACTCCAGGTGTAATTGTCGTCTGCTCCTCATACTTTCATGTTTTTACAAAGCTAAACATGAAATATGTTCTGGACTCTGCTATTTTATTTCTACTTTTCTGCCCATTGGTTCTGATTTGATTCTCTGTGTCCAGAGGGTTTATTAGAGGTCATGCAAAATGGAAAGCTCCTGGGTAAGATGCGTCCTGGGACGGCTTTTGGAGAGCTGGCCATTCTCTATAACTGTAAAAGAACGGCCACAGTCAAAGGTGTGTGTGTGTGTGTGTGTTTTCCTCAATGTTGGGAAAAGTTACTTTGAATGCAATGCATTACAATATTGCATTACTACATAAAAAAGTAACTAAGTGTGTTACTTAGTTGCATTTATTTTTACCTGACTTTTGCTCAGTGATTCATGTTTCAAACCTCTCCTTTGTGTGACGGTAATTTGTGGTGACTGGTTGATTGGATCATGCCTGATAAAGCAGTTTGTGAGCGCAGTGCTGTTTCATAGATATACTGTTTATAGAGGTCCCATTGGACTGCTCCAGGCACGTAGATGCGGCCGCCATGTTGGAACGGTGAACTTGACGTCGTTCAGCATACTGTAGGTTCATACAGAGCCGTTGAGCCGTTCTGTGCAGGATTGTGGCATCTTTCAAATATTCAGTGATTGCTATGGTGAATAACGTCAAGTAAGACCACTACAAAATGGCTTTTTACACGGTGCACTTTCAGATTCAAAACATTGCAGAATGTTTTAATTCACATAGAGCTGTGTTACACACTGCATTAAAAGGTTCATTTTTTAAAATCCATAAGAGGGGCACTTTTACTAATTAATTGGAAAAGTAATCTGATTACTGAACTGGTGTTGCTTGTAATGTGTTACTCTCAACACTGCATCTGCTAAATCCTATCACATTTTACTCACCTTTGTGTCATTCCAAACCTGATTCTTTTGAAATCTAACATACAATGATAGTCAATGGGATCCATTGATCTCTAGGACACCATTTGAATTCACTCTATAGACAAAGGCGTTTGAAAAGTCTTAAGAATTTCTTATTTTGTGATTTTTAATGATCATTTTGGTATCATAGCTATAAATGTGTCACAATGCTACCGTGATACTGGATATCATGCTGATAAATTGTAGTTTGATTGGAAAATAGTGACCTCAGGTAAATATGGATGTTTTTTTCTGTAGAGATAACAAGGAAACAGATGGGCCCATTATCCTGAATGAACCGTAATTAAATATGCATTTATTACTTTAGCTGATTTGGCTTCTGTTAAAGAATAACTGTTGGGTGCATTTTTTAAAAACAGTGTTCTCCTATTTACTTTCTATACCACTGCAAGTCCAAAGCATTACATTTGGATGCAGCCTGCAATGTATTGGGTTTCAGCCAACGTAACTTTTTCTTTGTTATTGTTGACCCACTTTTATTGTAGTTGTTGTATTATTGTCACAGTCATAGATTTGTGGAACTGATGGCGATTGTGTTTCGTTAGCTGTGACTCAGTCCCACATCTGGGCTCTGGACCGGCAGACGTTCCAGACTATCATGATGAGATCCACTCAGGCCAGACAGGAGGAGTACTTCAGCTTTCTCCGCAGGTACTTTCATGTCACTAACATTTGTGCATGTTAATCAGTCATCAGCTTCACACACACTTGAATACACAAGTCTCTTCTTGGCTGCTTCAACTCACATTCCTCTCTGAAATGATTGGAGTAAACTGATGTGGATTCAGCACTGTGTTTTTCAGTAGGTATTATGGATCATTATATCACTAATGTCTATGAGTGCAGCATAAATGTTAAAATAGTATTGGTTGGTTCAAGGGTTGAATGTGTTGACCTGTCAGCATAGTTTCTATGGATTTGATTGCAAGCTCTTTTCTTTTAATGCTAATTAAACACTGTTACATTGTTCTTTAGTGTGTCCTTATTGAAAGATTTGCCAGAGGAGAAACTTGCCAAAATCATTGACTGTCTTGAAGTTGTAAGTTTGCAGCATTTTACTGTGTCTACAGTGCTGTCATTTGTCGCCAATGCATATTTATTTATAACCTGACATATAACCGGATCATATTTATGTTTCAAACTTTACATAGGAATATTTTGACAAAGGGGAGTACATCATTCGTGAGGGCGAGGAAGGAAACACTTTCTTCATCATAGCTAAAGGAGAGGTGTGTATTACTGCATTAAGGGTACAACAAGGCAGTTTTATTTACAGTATCAGCAGCTATCGTATTAGTCATTCAAAAGGAGAAACCGAAACAAAGATATACGAGATATATGCCGATATACAAAACGTAAACAATGCTGTTCAAAGTATGTTCATTAGTACATTCAACAACAAAACACCTCAATCGCTTAAGAGTCATGCTTGTCTCTGCGTCTCGGACTGATGATGGACGAGTCTGAGGTAAGACACCAGTTTGGTCTGTGTGAAACGCTGCTGTCAATCAACAATCGTGGGAGGGGCCTCCGACTGTGTGACATCACATGGTCAGACAGCTTGATTTGAGAAAGGGGAAACCATTTAAGTAGATTACCACTGGGTGGATTTAGTAGTTGTGGTAGTTTTGGTAGTTGTGTACACAAACCACCAACACACATTTCATTTCAAACTACTTGTAAAAGTGCATCTGGCGTTATATGACCCCTTTAAAATATTTCAGAGTATCTTTTCAGATTGCACCTTGTTTTGCCTACATGAATATTTCTGTAGGAGTGAGCAGACACACAGCTCATAGAGACCCACAGTGGTCGTCTGTGCCAGAAACCTGTACCATTGCATTGTAATAGAGCCAAGATT
The DNA here is from genome assembly GCA_034779775.1 of Enteromius afrohamiltoni. Taxonomy (NCBI): domain Eukaryota; kingdom Metazoa; phylum Chordata; class Actinopteri; order Cypriniformes; family Cyprinidae; genus Enteromius; species Enteromius afrohamiltoni. Next base: position 5,666,114 of record JAUYWG010000047.1, on the reverse strand, counting down.
GATGTTAACTGGATAAGAGACTTTAGACACGTTATTCTGAGTACCACTCAGATGACATACTTCACTGATAAACTGCTACTTGCATGGAAAGTGCATTTTTCATTAGACATTGAGATGCCAATACATACTGTACTTTTATGATGATAGGGAGCTTTCTGATAAGTGAGACAGTTACTGTACAAACAGAGTGGAACAGTCAATAAGGACGTGCAGTAAGTATAGTGTGTGTGTGTGTGTTTTTCACAGGTGTTGGTAACACAGACTACAGAAGGCTTTTCCGACCCACAGGAGATTAAGACTCTTGGTGTGGGTGATTACTTTGGGGAAAAGGCTCTCATAAGGTTTGGAGACGGTTTTGTTTTGAAAAGCTTCTAACAGTAGTGAACACAACCAACAATGACTCCTTTGTGATTGTGGACTTCCTATAGGCCAGAAAACAAGATTAATTGCATATTTGTAGGCGTGGATGTGGGAGGTGGAATGTCTGTCATCTGAAAGATGTTCATTATCGTTGTAGCATTGTTGAAGAACACACTAAGTACTGAAATGACCGCAGAGTCCCTCACATACTTAGACGAAGGAGAGCCACTTGTCTTATTTGCTAATTTGTAATAATGATTAACATTCATTTAAAGCTCAGATGAAGTGCTCTCAATAAACATAGAGCAAATGAGGATGTTTTTCAGGATGTTTTCAGTCACTGTTATATATATGTGTCTCCAAAGTGGCGCAACATCATTACATGTTTCTTATAATTCTATTTCAGCGAGGATGTCCGCTCAGCTAATATCATTGCAAAGGAAAATGACACACAGTGCTTGGTGGTGGATAGGGAGTAAGTGTCGTTTCTTCTACACTAACTTCTAGGTTTGTGACAATACTTGACCCAGGACCACAAAACCTGTCATAAGGGTAATTTTTTTTTTTTTTTTGATATCTGAACGCTGAATAAATAAGCTAAATAAATAATAAAATGAGAGAGCAATAAAACGCCTGTAAATTTATCTTGTTGCATATTGTGCATATTAATAATTAAAAATTAAGTTTTGCAAAATATCTTTATATAGCACAATCTTTACTAATATAATAAAGATTTTGATCCATACAATATATTGGTGGCTATTGCTACAACCCATAAGAGCATACAAAATTGCGCCCCCTTACATAGCATTTAAATAAATATGCGACAGACGCAACGCGACGTTGTCATTATTTTACGCCCCCTAGATGCCGCTTAACTTTAAAACGTAAAAATAGGTCGTAATAAGGTATAGAGTCATTTTTTCTTGGAGTGCAGGCTATACAGTTGACACACAATATACAACATACACTGAAAAAATGGTGTAGGATTTACTTTGAAATGATTTCACCCAGATATTGTTAGTAAATTTCACAAATAATTACAAAGAAATGGCAAGCACCACAATAGCAAATTTAAATAATCTGTTTTATATCTAACTTTAAAATGTAATTTTTACAGTATAGAAATATTGAACCCAAGACTACGGTTGCATAATATCACTGTCTTCTGTTCTTCAATAGTAACTTTAATCAGATGGTGGGAACATATGAGGAGCTGCAGGCGTATCTGAGGGAGTACGTGGAGCAGCTCTCTCTGAGCGACGAGAGGAGGAACGCAGTGTAAGATCACACCTAAACTAGCACAACTCACTTAAACGGGTCAAATGATGCAGTTTCAAAAATATTTCTTTCTCTTTGGAGTGTTACAAGCTTTTAGTGCATAGATAAGATCCCTGAGGTTGCAAAGATTAAAGTTTCAGACTTGTGAAACACAATCGAAGGCGGAGTTATTATTCTCACTGTAGTGTTGCTGTGGGTGCCATGTTGTGGAGACGCTGCTTTGTGTGTGCTTCCAAAAGAGGACATAACTAGAAATCAGTGATTAAGCTGTATTCACAACACTGTTCCGGAACAGTTCAACACAAATATTAGAATTTATTATCAAATAAATGTGTTCAGTGCATTTATGGAGGACAGACTCCTAAAACCTGGAGAGCAGTCTATGCTGTCTGTGCACTGAGACTATAAGGACAGTCTGGCACCTGCCTCTTTTGTAATGTGTTTCATTGTTTAGCGCCAGGATGCAGCATCACGTTTGTCACGCCCAGCTGGAGCTGCCAGCTAAAGACTGTGTTTGGCACTGCAGCTTTCTATGTACTCTGTGTGTTTTGTGTTTTCATTCCTGGACTCCATTCCCCATAATGCACCTCTCCGTATCGTTTACTCTGTTGTCTATGCCTCTGCTGATTCTGATTGCCGGTGTTCGACTTTGTCTGCCTGACCCTGAGCCCAATAAACTCATTTTGCATTTGAACTCGCACGCTTCACGTCCTCATTCGTTACAACGTTATAGTAAAGGGTGTAACATTTTCGCCACATGCTTGCGGTATTCGGCCAATCATAGTTCACTGGATAGCTGGCCAATCAGAGCACACCTCACTTTTTTAGAACAATGAGCTTCCTACAAATCGACCCATTTCAGGAGGTGGGGGTTAGAGGAGAAACAAAAATGCATAAACACATTACATTACACCAAATACACAAAATAATATTCTTTTTAGCAACAACATATGAGCCCTTTAATCATTTCCCTACAGACCTCAGTCACCACTTTATGAACGCTCTCCAGAGGCAGCAGAGCTCAAGAGGCTGAAGGAGAAGGTCGCTGCTTTGTCCAGTAAATCCTTCCTGAAAGAACTGCAAGTAGTGGCCACGCTAGGCATGGGAGGCTTTGGACGAGTGGAGCTGGTTAGATTTTAGTCTTCGTTTTACAAAACCCCTGCTTTTCATTCACAAACTCCAGTTTTATTCTCTTTGTATATTTTATCACAATATAGCATGATTCCATTATTTAAAAAAGTGTTGTAAACAAAAAAGATCAAAAGTAGCCTAAAAGTAGTCTGATTATATTACCTAAAATGTGTCATGTAATAATTTTCATTCAGTAGTAAATGCAATGCCAATGAAAACTTGTGTACAGCGTGTCTTGTTTATTACATGTATTTTCTGTCTTAGGTTAAGCTTAAAAATTCAGAAGATACAGCGTTTGCTTTAAAGTGTATTAAGAAAAAGCACATTGTGGACACCAGGCAGCAGGAGCACATCTATTCCGAAAAGGACATCCTCCAACAGACCAATTCAAACTTTATTGTCAGGTCAGTCTAATGCGCGTGTCTCATATTGACGTACATAATAAGAGAATGTAAACACAGGGATATTAATACAATTTAGATGAATCCTGAAGAGTTATAAATGTATTTATGTAGATCGGGCTCGACAGCAATGTCAAGTTTCCCCTGAAGGCCTCTAACTTAATTAACTTGTTTATCAATATAATGGACTGAATGTAAGGCGAGCTAGACCACAGGGCTGATGGAAAAACTAAAGGTAAACAGACTGGTTGGTTAATTAGGGTCTGATGAATGAATTTGTGCCATGAATAGACTTGTTTATTCGATAATGCTGTGTCAATTATGATAAGACTTTCCGTTGTTTTGTGAAGCTGGGAACTTTAACTGTTTGGCTATAACTGTACACAGAAAATAGCCAAACAGAAAACGGGCTTGACTTTTATTATTTGATCATACAGGGGTCAGTGACATGATGTTCATTTTTGTCTGGATTTATGAATTTATAAAAAAAATACTAGGGCCGGGACTTAGTTTAGATAATTAATTACACAAAAATAACGCGTTGCATTTTTAACGCATTTTAATCGCACTTATTTTTGCACCGCGGAACGTGTCTCACTGGATGAGTTTCGGCGGACCGATTATACTGGAGCACCAACTAGCGTAGCTAATGTTCTAAATGTACTTGAAGCAGGGCTCTCAAGTCTCACGCATTCACCACTTCACACGCTCTCACGCCACACCTTGTATTTCTCACGCTGAAACGTAAGAGATAATTATAACTTGTATATTCAATTAGTAGACGAGGCGCAAGCATACGACGTTAAGTTCTATGCCAAGTTCATAACTGCCAGCCAATCAGAAACGAGAATTTGTGGTTTCCGGGTGATCCCGCCAAGTGCCAGCTTGCCAGCATGTTCGTTATGGGTGCGCGCACGCACACACAGAGTGGAATTTGAAAGAGCAATGATGATGAATGCGGTAGGAAATCCATTCATTATTTATTACATTTGATACATCCATCCAAGAAGGTAACGATATTTTTTAATTAATTATTCACGATATTTGCCAACATTACATCACATGATCATTTTAGAACCATCAAAACTAATTTTTGTTGGTAAATGGTAGACCTTCTTTCTAAAAACTTGGCACAAGATTAGTGTTTTTCTTTGACACTTTTGTCACGGTATTGGAGCTACTATGTGTGCTTAATGCTTAATAAAATGTATTCCTTAGCAGCACTTTTATTTAGAGCGACTGGTGGTGTTCAAACTCTGTAGCTTCTGCTCCATTCACAGATTTTAACAACTTCAGACTCATGCAAGAAATCCATGAAGGATTGAATATCCAGAGCCTGACACAATAGACATTTGGCTTGCATCTGTCAGTGGTCCAGTGCCATTGTGCTCTTCATCTGTATCAGAGAGCGGACTTCTGCTTTGCATGTTGCTAGGAAACCCCCCGGGGAATTTCAATCCATCCTTATATTCCTGTCTGAGTGTGTGCTCTGGCTCATTTTATTGCCTCTCTGGCATTTGTGGACGAAAAGCTAGCACAGCTTTACATGCGAGTCTAGTTCTCCGTGAAAGCAAGTAGTGAGAAATGCTAAGGAGACACTCTGTTTCACAGAATGCAAATAATGGAGTGTGTCAGGCTGTCCTTGTGTGTTTCAGGTTGTTCCGCACATTCCGGGATGATAAGTATGTTTACATGCTGCTTGAGGTTTGCCTGGGAGGAGAGCTGTGGAGCGTGTTGAGGGACATGTGAGTGTAGGTTGTTTTGACACATACTACATCTCACTGTCTTTGATAACCATGCTGAACGGTTATGGCTGAACGATTCTAATAAAGGTAGGATGTTGGGATGTTTTGGTTTCATATAGGAGTTGTTTTGATGAGCCCACTGCCCGCTTCTGTACTGGATGTGTGCTGGAAGCTTTTGATTACCTGCACGGAAAAGGCATCGTGTACCGAGACCTGAAGCCAGAAAATCTTCTTCTGGATGGGGAAGGCTATGTCAAAATGGTGATTTTACTGTACATATACCACTAAATACCATGGTTAAAGGCCCAATTAAAAAAAAAACGGTAGCACTTTATTTGACAGTACTTGCACTTCCCTGGTACACACATGATGAATATGTTTTATCTACAAGCAAATGAGTGATAAATGTACACAAGGTGTTTACCTTCAGGTAATTCACCCAAAAATGAAAATTCTGTCATTAATTACTCACCCTCATGTCGTTCCAAACCCATAAGTCCTTTGTTCTTCTTTAAGACACAAATGAAGAAATCAGACCCTCCACAGACTGCAATCCAACTCAAATGATCCCAGATCCAGAAACATAGTAAAAACACCGGTAAAATCAGTGACTCAACTTCAGTTTTGCTTCACTAGGAGGGTACTTTTCTTTGTGCAAAGAAAACAAAAATAGCATAATTTACTCTTCTCCCATGACTTACGCCTCCTGCCATTTTAGAGAGTATCACTACGCAGCGCATGCACACTCTTTAACGTATCCGACGTAATCAGCCTTGTTTACATGCGGAGGAAAGCACGCACATGAATGTAATCTGATCGCATGGGATGCTCTCTTAAATTGTGGAAGGTTTTTTGATGTTGGGTCAGCTGTATTAAACTCAACAGTATGAGGTGAGGGTAATGTTGTACTGTACATCAGTATATTCATTATTATAATTAGAATGATCTCAATGTTACTATATTTGAATTATTTCAAACTTACCGGGGCGCCCTGATTAAGAATATATTACTTAAGCTACAGTAGTTAGAAAATGATCATGTGACTCTTTGCACAGATGTTTTTTCCTCTATTGGATCATTCTCAAATCGTTATCATCAAATCGTTTTAATAAACTTCTCATTCAGATATGATACAAAAATTGGTTATTAACCTTTTTGATTATCAGATTGAAAAGTATACACTAAATAGAAGAATTTTTAAAAGGGGTCTGATACCTCACTAAATGCATGCATGAATTCTGAGATTTAACCACTTTTAGTCCTACACTAAACATCCTTATTATTCATTCTTTTTAATTGTATTACTTTTATTTTTTTCAGACAGATTTTGGCTTTGCCAAAAAGATTGGTCTAGGTAAGAAGACTTGGACGTTCTGTGGCACACCTGAATATGTGGCTCCTGAGGTCATCATGAATAAGGGTCATGACTTTGGAGCTGACTGCTGGTCCTTGGGCATCCTTATCTTTGAGCTCCTGATTGGCAGGTAAACATCTGTGTTTCATACCTCCACGGGTCTTCATTTGTACTATAGGTCAGATTCCCATCAATGGAAAGATTTCTACAGCAAACTCGGTTTCAGCTAATGCTGTGAGTTTGGGACAGACTTAACATTTACACAAGCAATGTCGGGGTGCTTGAAAGCACGTTTTGTACAGTTTGGTGCCGCTAGCAGTGCAGAAACGACACACTTCACCTTTAAAGAGCACATATTTCCCAGACATGAATTGGCATGGCTTTCCCTGTGCTTCTGCCAAAACGCTCTGCACCATGTTCAACATCCAGGGCTCTCTTGACCAGAGCAAATGATCCTTTAGTGTGAGCTTGGCAGTCATGAATCTCAATGCGAACTCCATTGCCTCAAGCTTCAGATCACATAGCAACATAGTGTTGAGGATGGGACTAAGTTATGATGTAATGCCACAGGACGTTTATATCTCTTTAGTCTTATATTGTTAGCTGTGCTCATTTACTGCATAAATTGCTGCATTCTTATGCATGGTTGCATTATGCATTCCTGTGACATTATAAGTAACTCCACTCCAGGTTCATTAAGTGAAGTGTACGTTTTTAAGTGTTGTTTATTGTTTGGTTACGTTTTCCAAAAAATGTAGGGTGTTTGAAATGTAACATCTCCCACACAACTGTCAGCCCCCCGTTCACAGGCTCTGATCCAATCAGGATCTACACCACGGTTCTTCACGGGATAGAGAAGGTGGACTTTCCCAAGAGGATCAGCAAGCGTCCAGAGGATCTCATACGCAGACTTTGCAAGTAGGTTTCTCATATTCTGAGACCTATTTTTTTAAACTCAGCACAAATATACAGCAGTTAAACAATAGCAATAAAACTAAAGAATACAAAATGAAGCATAAAAATGATCATAAAATACACAACACAAAAAATATTGTTAAAAAAAACTGATTTCATTTGACTTTTTTAAAGTCATGAATGTGCATTTAACGAGCATTAATATATTGATATAACAACAGTTAATATATATATATATATATATATATCTGCACATGCAATGATTTCATTTTACTTTTAAGATTTGAAGTATATCACAAGCGCACTTTCAATATATACTTACAATAATATTACGTTTAAAGGACACATGATGCTGCTTTAGAATTTTGCAAAAGGTTATGTATTTTAAACCGTGTCCTTGTTTGGAGTGTGCTGCCTATGTCCTTTTGCACCTGTCAATTTGTATCTGAATGTGTATGCATTTAATGATCTGTCTTTTTCGCTTGCTTGGCCTGTATAAGAAGAGTCAGATTCTCACTCATCTTCCTCACTGTCTCCAGGCTCAATCCTGCAGAACGGCTTGGGAATAAAAAGAATGGCATCAATGACATCAAGAAACACAAGTAGGTCAACAAATATGAATTGCTCAAAATTATCTTAACTAATTTATTAATAATAATTATAGTATTAATAATTTTAGACTCTTAATTTCAGATTATTGCAAATCATATAACTGTGTAGTGTAGTTTAGTTAGTGCTTTTCTACTTTTTCATTTAAAATGGTAAATGGTAATTTACAATCTAATGATATAATATTAATATGAATAATATATATATATATATATATATATATATATATTAATAACTATTAATTGCAACCAAAAGAAAGTTTTTTGTTTAAATAATATATGTGTGTACTGTGTGTATTTATTATGTATATATAAATACACACACATACATGTATATATTTAAGAAAATATGTCATGTTTATATATTAAATGTATTTATATATGATATACACTCCCCTTGTCTGATATTCATCTTTAGATATTTTCAGTCAACAGCAAAAATAAAGGAATTGGCGTCACCGTCCCGGTAGTTTTGGAGAGGAGTGTATTTATATGAATATATAAATCTAAATGCAAGTAAATATTTCCAAAATATATGATATATTTGTGTCTTTATATATATGTAATAAATATACACACACATATATTATGTAAACAAAAACATTTGTTTTGGATGCAGTTGGATGCACTATGAAGTCACACGTAAATATATATATATTGATGACATGAGGTTTAATATCATAATTTCTTAGCAAATTCTATGAATCCTGCAATCCTGGCCATAAATCCTGTAAATCATACACTGTCATATTCTCATGTAAGTGTTTCATTTGTGTGCGTTAATGAACATTAGACCCACCTGGGAGTAAACTGAAGCGCTGATCCATGTGTCTCATCACAGGTAGTGTATTGTTGAGTCTGTCCCCTCCTACTGTATGTGACAGTACAATGGGTAGTTGAGCCAGCCTGCCAAATTAGCCTCCCCTGCATTCACAGGGGGAGTAATTAGTGGCCAAAATGAGAGGCACAGCTGTTGCCATCTTCCACACAGCAGTGAAGCCGCAGACAGTAAGATGAAGCGCTGGGCCCGTCCTTTAACAGTCACGGGAGTGATAGAGCCTAAAAAGCATGTGCACTGATGATGCTCACTGTTCAAACTACAATCAGCTGGGAGTTATCACACTTATTGTTTTACTAGCGTTCGGTGTGTTTGCACTGAGACACTGTTGTTTTATATTCATTATGCTTGAGCATTCTTATTCAGCTAACATACACACAAAGCGTAGAAGAGCTTTTGTATTATATCACTAAATTATGTTCAGAGCATTATGCAAATGAGGGTGCATGCTCTTGATTCAGGCATGAATATGCATGTTCAGGTAACCATGTGTCATCAGGGGAGTGAGATGTACACTACAAGAAGTTTGGGGTCAGAATTATTATTATTTTTTTTAATTCTAATACTTTTACTCATCAAGGTTGCATGAAATTGACCAAAAGTGACAGTATACAAAATATTTAAATGCAGAGATTACTAAAATGAAAAGAATACTGAATATGCATCATGATGTTCTCAACAAGTACAGCTGTTTTTAATATTGGTAACAATAAGAAATGTGTTTTTGAGCAAAAAAAGCTCTGACTTTTATTTTAAAATTTGATGATTGATTTTTAATCTAAAATAATTCTGTCCATGAAAGCACAAACTACTCAAGTCCTTCCTCACTTCCTCCCCAGTCCAAAAAACCCATTAAACTCCAACAACTTCTCAGTTTGTGCTTTTGCAAAGAGGATGTTATTAAAGATAAAGGCTAGTTGAAAACTGCTAAGCCCTCAGCTTGTGACTCGTCTTGTGAAAAGAGCGCTTATGTCTTAGATATGTGAGCAGTAGCAAAAAAGTGAACTCTCCTGTTCAGTTCTAAAGGTCACGGAGATGGTGGAAATAAAAAAAAAAAAGTGGTCCAATGAAACACTTTCTAACAATAAAAGTGGACAATGGGCAATGTGTTCTCACTGGAAGGAAAGTGATGGATGAGGCTGAAGCCGTGAGTGGATGCTGAGTCACTGTGTGGTGGAGGTTTACTTTCTTCCTTTGTTTTCTCGCAGGTGGTTTCAAGGCTTTAACTGGGAAGGACTGAGACGGCGGAAGCTGACATCTCCTCTGAGGAGAGAGGTGAAGCATAGATTCAATAGATTTTTACATGTCACATTGTTCCCATACATTTGTGGTATTGTCCTCTGTTCACTTTTTGCAGCTCAAAGGACCCCTGGATCACAGTCATTTCGACATGTTTCCCCCTGAGCTTGAAGAACCCCCAGATGAATTCTCTGGCTGGGACAAAGATTTCTGAAAATGAGCTGTTTGCATGAAGAAGCTGATTATAAAGATCTAATATAAAATGAAGTCTCAATATTACCTCAGTGTGCTTTCTGAAGCATTGTGCAACCGACTGACTTGTTCAGATGGACAGGAATCAGGTTTAAAAGCCACGGTTTTAAGTTAAAGAAGACGAAGCGAATGGTTATTTCAGTGATATTTCATTGTAAGTGGACCAATAAATCACTGATGCCTTAAATCTGTCTATTAAATCTTAAACAAGTCTTTAATGTGAATGAATTACATTCATTTTGTACTCATTCAGGTGTTCCAGCTCACACTTTTTTAATCTGCCTTTATACTTTGGTTACGCTGTAACATAAAACAATACTGACATCCCTATCATTATATAATCAGCCTGAGATGCCTTTTAGTCTTTTTCATTTTGGTAATTTGGTTAAGAGTTGGATATTGGCTTAAAAACATATGATTTCAAGGGAGAAAGTGAAATTGCCACAATCATAGAAGCCATTTATTTAGCTAAAATGTTCTTAATCTCTGTTTATGCTGGTGCCAGTGTCAAAATGGAGAACAAAATCAGACAATTAACAAAGCTGATGTGGAAATTCATATTTATAATGCTAATTTAATAACAGCATTTAATGAACATATGCATATAATACATTGTTCTGTTGTAGCCTACTCTTGTAGTCAATGTATTCTCTTTGTACCAGATTCTAGACATTTCTGAGATAAACTAATGAATGAAACAACAAGGTCCTCTACTGGGGAAAATCTGCAATCACAGGCACAAGCTACAAGTTTCTAAGTAAGCTTGCTAAATAATTGGTGTTAATAAATCGTGCAGATTAATGGCTTTGAGGATTTAGTAAGAATTTGTTTATGAGCATGCTTGTCCTACACAAACACACGTTCTGTGGATTTTTACAGGGAGCTTAATCTACTGATTTTTATACAGATGGTAAAGTTAATCTCAAACAAATGGCTTGGCTGATACAGGAAAACGTCTCAATTTACAATATTTGTTCATTCCAATAAATGGATTAATCTCACGAAAAATGTGACCAATATAATCCAAACATCATCTAAAAATTAAAGTACTTGAGTATCAAGTAATGTTTGTATCAACTGCTGTTTAATATAGAGTATCACAAACGCAATCTTTTCTGACAGAAACGGCCTTGTTTACAAAGCACGCGCGTGTTAGGCCTAGTGGAAAGCGTACGCATGCGCTGTGATTCTCTCAAAAATGGCGGAAGACACGCGAGAAGAATAGTTGAGTAAATTAGTTTTTTTGGTTTCTTTGCGCTAATAAAAGTATTCTCGCAGCGACGCAAAACTAAAGCTGAGCCACTGATGTCACATGGACTGTTTTACAACAGTTCCGTATCTGGGATCATTTCAGTTGTGTTGCTGTCTATGGAGGGTCAGATCACTCTGATTACATCAAAAATATATTTATTTTGGTTCTGAAGATAACCGAAGGTGTTATGGGTTTGGAAAAACACGAGAGTGAGTAATTAGTGACAGAATTTTCAGTTTTGCGTGAATTAGGAAATTACCATGTGGTTAAATAATATTATTATGTTTGTGGCATATAAAACAAAACGGAAAAATCCATAAACATGACACGGATTAATACGCCACAGGGTGGCGACACAGAGCAAGAGGACATGAAAATCTGTCCTGACTGACTTATAGTGTCTTTAGAGATATTATATTTGATTTCTTTTTCTTTTTTTTTAGGTTTCTCAACCTATTTTGGAATTGTGAATATCACACATTTCTTGGGGCTTGACGTTTAAAAACCCAAGCTAATATTTTAATTGCATTGAATTGTGTATGAATAGAGTTTATGCAGACAAATAAACCTATCATATAATTTGCCTCATTGCATTATGAGTATTTTACTCTCTGTATGCCAGAGACTGACTGCAAGAGAAAAACCTTAACTGCTGGTTCCCAGCCAGTGTGTGTGTGTGTGTTTCAGGACACTGATGGCCTGAAGAGGGAAATGCTTGTGACATTTGTGGAGGACTCATCCAACTGGCCAGCTATCCTTGAGGAAATGCCAAGAGACAGGGGTGAGCTGTTGTCATAGTGATGCATCAAGTATGTCCTCTTCCTACCATTCTGCCAATCAGTAGTGTATTGATCACAGTATGACTCAGTCCTGCTCAATGAGCGAATCACAGTCTCCTGCACAGGAGGAAATGATATGAAAAATACTCTACCGTGTGCCCTGGATGGGCAAACATCCATCTCCTTCAGCACACTAAAAGGAAATGGTCAATCTGACTGCAGGGTTGTTTCGAATGTAATTTTATTAACTGAAAATTTCTAAATGTAAATACAATATCAATCTGGAAATTAAGTTGCAATAAAGTACGTTAGGGCATTTGGCCGTCCTCTTTTCCCTAATTAGTTTTGAATATCATTTCTATTGTGCTAAAAAAAAAAGAAAGAAAGAAAAGCGACTGACACATAGCATGTGAGGACTATAATAAGTTCTCTGTCATGTCTTATTGTGCTTAAAGGTTACCTATTATGCCTCTTTTTACAAGATATAAGTCTCTGATGTCCCTAGAGTGTGTATTTTAGTCCAGAATACTCAACAGATCATTTGTTGATAGCTTGTTAAAATGACCAAGTTAGCAGTAGCAATGTTCAGAATCGGCTTAAAAGTCAGTCATGTCACCTGGTTGTACTGTGCATAATATATGAGCATTTATGAATTACACAGACGGGAAAACCGTGCAATAAAAATGACGACAGCTGGCCTCATGGTGACACAATCACATGCTGTCACAAACTTTATGAGTTTCATATGTCGACATTGCTTTCATATTACCACATTCCTATTTACAGTAATTCTGGTAGTACGTGAAGGCAGCATCAGTGCAAATAGCCATATATTAGCCATAGAAAGTTGCAAGCTCTTTCATAAAGGCAGTTTGGAAAACAAACATGTGATACTTAATTTGACTGGAGATGAAGCATTGGTATACATCCCTAATCATACAGGGGACTTTACTGAATTTCTTCTGGGATGTCTCTTTTTGAATATATACAATTTAACCCCAGTGTCTCAAGCAGCTCAGATGGAGGCAGTCTATGGAGACTTATGTTCATTGGTGCATCCCAAAACACCAATGGTGGACTGCTGCTTCTCACTCAGTCCTGTGTCTATGCTAATAGGGCAGAGAGCGTCACAAATTGGTGGAACCCTTAAGATGATGTGAAAGTAGGGAGAAATCTGGAATCGCTTGTTCAGAAAGACTGTTAATTGGGATTATTAAATAAAATTGGTGGGTGGACAAGATGTACATAGTTCTGTTTATTAACCGCTATAGCGCCAAAAGTTACGGACTGCAGCTTTAATATAATATTAAAGAAATTGTTCACCCGAAAATTGTAATTATCTAAATTTAAAAAATAATAACCAAAATAAAAACATAACATCACTTGCACACTAATGCTTCCTCTCTGCAGTGAATGGGTGCCATCAGAGAGAGAGAGAGTGTAAACATATGATACAAAGCATTACAATAATCCACAGTCTTGCAATGAATGTCTGCATGTTTGAAGCAAGTTCATTTGAACTATAATCCAATCAATTCATTACATAAAAGACCGAAAACTTACTTAGACTACACTTCCATGACCGTGTTTCTTAACACAACGAAGTACGCTTTTCACATGTGCACTTCGTTAATTTAAAGGGCTTACGTTTAAGTCCCTTTTAAATCCGGCATTTTTTTTGTCAACGTTTTAAAAAAGTACTTGTTTTTTGATGTGTTATTTAAATCACATTTGCAGTGCACACTGTTTAAAGAAATGCATGCATACATAAATGAACAAACACTACGCTGGTGTTGCCTCACTGGAACTCAAGTATGTGTTCCTGTAAATCATTCCCTGACACACATCCCACTCTCTGTTTCTGGCCTGTGCTTCTCTGTAGGTGCAGAGGGTGGGCCTGTATGACATGTTTTATGACTCCATTGTGTTGGAGTTGCTGGAATGTGTGCGGCTACACCGATCCTCCTGAACCTCAGGGTATAACATGAGTTCATATTTCTCCAGTGTTCAATTTTACAAGACCTCCAGCAACTCTAAAAACCTTTTCTCATTTTGCATTTTGTCGATAATTGAATTAATTGTGCTATCATTCTATTGTTATTGCACTTTATTCTATTCCTGGCTGGAAATTAAAGGGATAGTTTACCCATTCATCATGTCTTTCCAAACCAGCGAGATCATCCTTGGAACACAAATGAAGATATTTTTAATGAAATCTAAGAGCCGTCTGATTCTTTAGACTTAGACATCAACGCAACTGCCATGTTCAAGGCCCAGAAAGGTAGCAAGGATATGGTTAAAATAGTCCGTTTGACATCAGTGGTTCAACCTTACAGGGTTGTAATGACATGAGGTTGAGTAATAAATGACAGAATTTTTATTTTTGGGTGAACCGTTAAGAACTATGGGTTATGAAAGCATGTGTCATAAGTTAAATACCCTTGCTCATTCATTACAGTTGTCCACCAGAGGGAGGCGCTTATGTCAAGTGTGCTCAGCTTTGCCATGCGTAAAAACAGCATTTAGCTTTTATTATGCATTTTATAAGTTTGGTGCACGCTTAAGGAGTCTATGACAGCATTTAAACTGTTTATTTAAAGCTGTTCTGTTAGTGCTGCAACTTCTTGAACTCTGTGTTAAGTGAGAGAAACCTG
>JAUYWG010000047.1:5633436-5651205 GCA_034779775.1 Enteromius afrohamiltoni | reverse complement strand
GCATTTAAACTGTTTATTTAAAGCTGTTCTGTTAGTGCTGCAACTTCTTGAACTCTGTGTTAAGTGAGAGAAACCTGAGCTACGTCATGCTGAGAGTAATGCTTATATTTGCTGTCATTCTGTCAACTCCCAATAACCTCCTGACCTGGATTCATGTTTTCTCACCTGATCCTTTAGTCCTTGCTTATCCTGCAGACTAAATATTAACTCTCAGACAGTGATAGGCGTCCTTACTTTACGCTGCGAGTTGTATATTGACATGAAAAGAACAAAATCTAACCTTTTATTTTAGAATCTGTACTGCTCCTATACACTCTCAGAAGGTACAAAAGCTGTCACTGGGGTGGTATCTTTTCAAAAGCTACGTGTTTGTACCTAAAAGGTCCATTTTGGTACATTAAAGGTACGTATTAGTACTTAAAGTGTACATATTTGAACCTTTTAGGTGAAAAAGTGTACCTTTTGAAAAGATACCACCCCATTGACAGCTTTTGTACCTTTATTTCTGAGAGTGTAGGGCGCTTTAAGATGAAGGGAAAAACGCAATGTTTTTGAGTTCTCTTTCATTCCTCCAAGAAACATTTTTGATAAAAACCATATAAACTATGCCAGTGAGTGCAACTATTGTGTGAGAGAATACAGTTTCTCTGGGTTTATCAGAGGAAGGAGCTCAAAGGTTTTTGCAAGAGAGGATGAAAACTTTCAAATATTACAACAAATCTATGCATATATCACCAAATACACTATCTGATGTTATTTAGAAATATAATATTTATTAAAAATACATTTGAATAACAATGCAATATGCATATTGAATTCTGTCCATTTGGTACACTACAACACAAGATAAGTACAAAATCTCTTGGTCTTGTCTTCTGTCCCTAATAGACAAAAAAAAAATAACTTCAGCGCTCATTCATTTTTACACCCAGTTTAACACCATTACTCAGTACAGCGACTGTGAAACGATAAGTCAAGCGAGCTTTAATACACTTTCCTGGCCAGAACAAGATTGTGTTAAAAAAGTTTAGTTAGAAAATTGATGTTCCATCGTTCACACGGAAGACTGCAAGTGTCTTTATCTAGACATCGGTATTTTAGTATCTCACTCACACAGCAACTTGTGTGCTGACTTTCCGAGCTTAACTTAACGCTCTCCAGAATATCTGACACAGTTTTCACTGTGGATTAACTGTACTTTTTTATTAATAACATCCTGAATTAAACATCTTATTAATTTAAAGAGGTCAATTCATACATTTATTTACGTTTTCTCCCTGAGGTACACTTACAAGATTAGAAAAGTTTTTTCATTCTGTGTTTATGTTTTTGGACCCATATATGGCAGGAAGCCCAAGAAATTTATATTTCAGGTTCACACTCTGGGCTTGCTTAACTTTTAGACAGGTGAAAGGTCACACATAATATAACATCAGACAGGCGAGCTGCATACAGAACTCTGCCATTTACATGTTATCATAAGCCTCATCGTCACAGCGATATATGCCTGTAGATAGAGGAATTCAGACGTGGGAGCGTCTCCTCTTCACATATGATCCATGCATCATAGATACATACATGCATATTTGTTACGTCTGTATATACACACTTACACATGGCAGTTCTTATAATAGTGGTACAAAATGATTTATATAAAGTCTATAGCTTGCATGTTCAACATTTGTTAGCATTTGGATATATTTTACAATTAGGACAGCATCTGGTAAACTGTCCTGGCAGAAATGTACACGAGACTATACATAAGGATTTACTGCAATTCCCTTTGTCTGTTCACATTTTGTAAATCATTTCCATCTTTAATAGTACCTCATTAGCTGACAAATCTAATGAGTGCTTCGTCTGAATTAATGACATTTACAGAAATATCATGTCACACAAACAAGCTCCATCAACAGGTCAACTTAACACTTATCTTTTTAACACTATCTCTTAGTATTATGTATACACATGATACCAATTTTTTTTCTATCATTACTCCAGTTCCATTCATTGTTTACATTGTGCAACTCTCTCCCATCTTGTTCCTCAATCTGGAAAACCATCTGCAAATACCAAAAACTACCACTTTGTCCTTTGCTTTTTGGAAATGCTGCCCCATCGCAGGCCATCTGTTCACTGTCTGATGAGAAAACAAAAGCTGAGAGTTAACATGCTGCTCATTCACTGTGTGCATGATATCAGTTGTACTGAAACAACACTGCAGAGAGATAGAGCCGTACTGTCTAAACAGTGCTAAAACAACAACTAACCTGGAACACAAACCCTGGACATCACTGGGGACCAAGCACCGAACGCTTTGTTGTTTCTTTTTTATATTGTTTCTGTTCTGAACTCTCTTTCTCCTTGCATGGCAGCCCATATATAACCCTGTAAGAAGTTATGAAATTTGGCTCACCAATTAAAGGTACCTAAATAGCACTATGAGCACTACACTGCTTGCTGTATATGGATTACTTTTACAATATAGCATTGTACTTTTTGATGCAAGTGCTGGATAAAAATTATTAGAAAAAATAAAAAAATATCAAAGTTTCAAACTTGGTATTCTTATGGGTTTGGAATGCCATGAGGGTAGACAATTGTGTTAAAAATTTACTTTTTGGGTGAACCATCCCTTTAAATTTAAATCATAATATTTGAAATAACTGGCATTAAAATCTGCTGCTTTTTGATGCAATGTACTTAATGAGGTTTGTCGCTGGTATTGATGCATCTGAAACAAAGTGACTAAAGGATACATTTCTGTTTATTTACTTAGCTTACTTAGACATGTAATTATCAGGGCTGTCAAAAATAACGCGTTTATGGTGTTAATTTTTTTACGCATTTCACGCGTGTGTAGTGTGACAAATTATTTGTCAGGAAAGTGGGGCAACAATTACCTCGGAGTAACTGCACATTGCATCAGTGACACGTGGGAACTGAAGTCTTTAACGCTGACTATCTTAAAAACTGAGGAGCATTATTTCGTGGAGGCTTGTAAGGAACAGTTCCTGTCTGTTGAATTTTCCTAATATTCAGTGAAATTATATCAGTAGTAACTGTATACATAAAAATTAAGAGCAATCTCTTTGAATTACAGTATTTAATTACATACTAATGCATTACACCCAAGACAGATTATTCCAATAGAAGTCAGATTTTAACCTTCATTTCCAAAGATATTCCTGTAGGAAATTCAGCCTACCTCATTAATACTACTGTGGCCACAGATAGTCCAGTTTCTGATGTCCCAGAGCAATCATGGAGTTTCTGTTTGTCCTGGGCCGTTCTGCTGAAATCACATCTGGGCTGTGAGGAAAACGGAAACCATTTTAGCAATCTTAGTAGTGAACAAATTCATATTGTAGTTTGGGTGTGGATTTGAAGCATGCTTTCCATATCATGCTACTCATCGAGACACTACTGTAAAATATTTTAAAACGCGTATTACATAGCCTTTTCCAGATGAGAATTTTTAGTGCCCAATTAAGTTCGTCTGAACTAATGAAAGCATTTACGCAACACACTGATTGGATTGAAACAGAGACACAAAGCAAATACTGTCTCTTAAAGTGAGCATATTGCATGAATCACCAATCCGTATGAATATATTCCTCCGAAAATATCTGCTCTTGGGAGGAGAGCGCGTTCAGCATAGCTTCCATATCTCATCTAATGAGTGCAATACACTGGGAAATCGCTTACTCCCACCAGCATACCTCCAACCTGACACTGCAGCCCTGAGCTATTCATCTGAGTCTGTACCGACCTGTGTGTGGGATCACAGCTCACTAGTGGAGTAGGTTGAGGTTCAAGTTGTTGCTTTTTATTGAAAGAAAAGACATTTTTCAAGGGTTTGTCCCTAAAATGCTCTTCACAGATGAAGTATCTGTTATTAGCTCAGAAAGAATGTGGAGACGATGTTGCAATGCACTCATCAAGCCTGAAACTAGCCTTTTCAACCAATAAGAATAAAGAACTGAACGGCATCACACCATGAACTGATTTAATAACATAGTAAAAAGGTGTGGTATAGATGTACAAGCATCAAGTATTAGATGTCCACAAAACCCATGATACTGGAAGTTCAATGAGTAAATCAGAGTTGCTATTAAATAAAACAAAAAATTCATTTTTGTTCGTTAAAATAAACTAAAAATAATAAGAATAATAAAAAATGAAAAGTAAAACTAGAAACGTTTCCTTGGTAACTTTATGAAATAAAATAAGTTGTAGTAATTGTCATTCCACATTGAGTCTGAAATTTTTAAAAATTGAAAAATAAATCCGACCTCACTTCGTGTCAATCACGTTTACAAACTGCCTCCAAATCTTTCGTCCATTATAAAAAAAAAAATCTGAATGAGGTTAAATGTTCTGCGCTGTCACATCCATAGCATACATTGTGATGAAAAAGTTGAGAAGTACGACAAAAAAACACCTGAAAAACGCATACATTTTTTTGGAGATGCAATGCCTAATCAGTGTTCTGCTCTCCGCTCATTCATACAATGTGGTGCTAGTCACCGACTACCACATGAGCCCAGAGCTGAGGTATTTAAGAGGAGGCAGCATACAGGCGAGATTAGGACGCTCGGCAGTTTAGCGTAACAGCGTGCGTTGTGATGAGAGCCTTATCTTGCATCACACGAACACATAGTGAGTCATAACATCAAAAGAGTGCAGCCATTAGTAGTACTTGTGTTTGTGATACGGCTTCCCAGAAGTTACTCTATGCGCTCCCACTGGAAACGCACAACTATAGGGTGCAGTTCTAGAGCTTTAAAACATTTCCATTCTGATTCATTTTTAATATCCTAGCCAATCGTCTGTGAAAAAATGTCAAATAATAAATAAATATTCTATTTAAAAAATAAAAAAACGGCATTCAGTGAGCCTTCAGAGGGAGATGAAATCTGAGTGTTGTTTTGAGTGCTAATGATCTGAAACTCCTGAATGATTATGTAAACAGGGATGGAGTACCGGTAAAGCTGTGGACAGGATCTCTTTAGGGAGCCTGAAGACAGTCCCAGCCTGCTCTGGTTTCTCAGTTTGGTCTTCTTTACTAGTTCTTTCACTCTTCCCCATGTATAGTTCTCACTCAACTGCAAAACACAAAGTTACACTGTAAAAATGATTGTCATTGTAAGAATACTACAGCATAATAATTGGTTAGTTCAATTAATTTTTATAAATTTTATTGCAAGGCAAAAATATATGGTAATAAAGTAACTAACTAATTAATTTTTACGGTAAAATACCGTTAAATGTGCATGTTTTTAAGTGAATAAAGAATTAATTTCATATTTTACATGACACTTTACATTTGATACCTTAACTTGTGTTACTTGTTTATTTGTGAACAGTTACCACATTAGGGTTTCGTTAAATATGATGCTGTTGAATGCATGTTAATTGCATTGTTTGTGTGCAGCTTCTTTATAAGCTTGTATAAAAGCTGCTTTGAGTCATCATGTCACTTTCTCTTACAACATATTTTAAAGTGGATGTCAGTGCATTATGATGATTTACATGGTATATATTATATGCAAAACAGATTGTGGTTTACTGCCATCATCTCAATTAATAAAATATACCTTTCATGCACTCTAATTTTGTAAATCTGTAAATTTTACATGTTGCTTCGATATTTTTACATATTTTACATATTCCTGCAACAGCTGTTGTTTTAACATTAATAATTTGTTCATGATAGTGAGGTACACATGCAAATCATTTTACATTTTTATTACTTTATAACACTTTAGTGTAGGGACCAGTTCTCACTATTTGCTTATTAACATGCTTATTATTAACACACTGGTTGTTTATTAGTACTTATAAAGCGCATATTTTGCATTATCATATTCTACATGCCTAATCCTACACAATACCTAAACTTATCAACTACCTTACTAACTATTAATAAGCAGCTTAAATTAGTTTATTGAGGCAAAAATGAGTTTACTGGGGCAAAAGTCATAGTTTGTTACCTTAAAATGAAGTGTGACTCTATGCAAAGTTTGGACTTTCTTTGTCAAGTGGACTGTTTTGTCAGCTGAATAACCATAATCGTAACATAATAATATGACTAACAGTTTTAACAGGCACTTTTACTTTCTTTTGAGTCACTACTACCATCTAGAATAAGGTGATAAGTAAACTTATGACGTACTGAGAGGCTTGACCAAACATTGGCTCTGAGTGTTTGTCAGATGTCAGTGTGTGTTGATTATGACTGACTCACTCGTCTGTGAGGAGCGGAGAGGACCTCAGCGCTGTCACTCAGGTACTTGGCCTCTCCCTCCGTGTAGCTCCTTCGATTAAGACCCCTCCTCCAAACAGGCAGAGCACCCATCTCACCATCTGCCCAAAATTAAAATATGCACTTTCATTATCAAAACACACAGATTATTATGAACTATTACGAACAATTATAAATGTGTCATCCATGACTAAACTCTAAACTCTCTGTAGGGTGTGGTTTATATAATAAATATGCACGTTAGCTCTATCTTCCAGCCCTCCAAAAATCCCTGGGATATGTTTTTTCTCTCTATATGGAATTCCAGAAATTTCACCTATAGCTGAAGAATTGATTTCTCCGGAGACTAATGTTTGGTTGCCCACCCAGCTGAAGAAACATGAGATGGAAGAAAAGCAACCAGGAAAAACATGTCTACGTGCATCGTAGACAGCAAGGGGTTAATCTATCTATCTATCTATCTACACCCCTCAACCTATTTTGTGGTGCAAATACTGTACATTAAAGTTACTTGACATTTTCATTCATTTTCATTTCGATTAAATAATAATGGCAATATATACATCCATAAAAAGTACAGAGCTGTAATAGCTGCTAATGGAGGATTTAATTTGTGGTACAAATTACCACAAATTTAAAAGTATTCATGCCAATATTGTCCAAAACCCCACTTTTCTAGGGCGTTTCCAAACTTTTGGAAGCCAGTATATCTATCTATTGATTGATCCGTCTGCCTATTTATATATTCTTATATAATCTTCAAACTTGAAAACATTTCAAACCAGCATTCAAAGTTTGTCTTGAACCTGAATTCATTTTTTCCATTATCAGATTACTTTTAGGCATGGATAAGCCTGCTCCATGGCACACAAACATTAGGCTTTTTCAATAGGGGCTCCAGCCAGTGTAAACACAGATTAATCTAAGCACTTAGTGTATGACTCCAGGTGCGTTTGCACACTGACCTCTCGTGGCTGCCCTGAGGGGGATGCGCGTGACCTCAGGGATTGTGCTGAGGTCAGACAGTGTGCTGCTTGATGCCGTCAGGCTGTAGTGGTCGCTGCGAAAGTGTCTCTTGAGCTCCTGGAAGGCCAAGCTGGCTGCTCCACAGCTACAGTGCTGCATAAAGAAGTCCTGAAAAAGAGAGTTTGTCTCATAAAACTCAGGCAGTTTGATTTATTCACTTTTTTATAAAGGTATGCATAGATAGGCCTAGAGTACATTGCAAAATTACACATAGATTTGTAAAGTTTTCTATTTTGTATAGATTTAATGCTCCTAAAAGTAAAGCGTGGTCATTAGGGAAAGAAGAACGCTTAAAATAGTTCACTTTATGAAATCTAAATTCAATTTGTGGATGTTCACGCCCATGGGTCAGGGATGATAGCACATACTTGGCCTTTGGAATAGACATCTGGTTCAGATTTATTCAAGAGAAAAAATTACTGAAGCTCTCAAACACAAGCATTCAGCGACCAAAACTATTGGATTACAATTTATTTCACATTTGAAAAATAGGGTAAATTTCTAATCCCACATTATCTTATCTTTATTTTGCATGGCATAATTACTCTAGCTGTGATATAGAACAGGTTTATGAACTTTTCAGACATTAAAATATCTTCTAGGGAGAATGGCTTCATCACACATTCCATGGACAGAGCTGAAATTAGTGCAGATAGCTCGGATAACTTAAAAAATGAGAAGGTTTGCGTTTGTATTAAGAGTCCTTGTTTGCTCTCTGCTTTATTATGTTGTTCTCTAGGAGAAACAATTCAAATAATAAAGACGTCTCACTAGTGAGTTTTCATTCCTATGGGGAACATTTAACTCTCTGCAGTTGCAATCGAGACAAAATCAAAATGACCCTGAATTGCTTTTCCAGTGGAAAATGTCTTTATCCGAGTCACTATTTTAAGCATTTTCCTCATGTATTACAAATCATCGCTTGGACCACCTGAACGGCTGAAATCTGTCATTTTCATTTTTCAATAACTGTCATTATTGTTTCCACTATTTGCCTCCCAACCAAAAGCAAAGAGTAGTATTTTGTAATTTGAATACTGTGAATTCGGTCTTTGGAGTCTTTCTCTGAAAAGTGTTTAACCTTTGAAAATAACATGGCAGTGTTTCTTGTCAGTCAGAGTGATAAGAGGCTTTCCAGATCTCTGTTTATCCAAGATTATCCTCTTAGTTCCATTGCATTAGTATTTGCCCGGTAAAAGCTGTCTGACTGATGAGGTGATGATGCCAGGGCGGATGCTGTTTGTTGAGGTTTTGATGTTGTTGCAACATCTATCTGCATTCTTGGTGTTTCCTGAACATGGACTGAAAGAATTCACCTTAAATGTCCCATAAACCACAACACCAAATGCTTCAACCTCCTGTGATGTTCAGTGGATCGGCAGGTAACTGAGGAGATCAGGGTGTAGAGCTAGAAAGAGACACTACAATGGGGTAATTGCATATTGTCTGAGTTCTAAATGCATTTTATGAGTACAGATGAAAGCGTCCTGTGAGGGTTTGGGGTCGGGTGGGTGAAACAGCAAGGGAGGAGACTGGCGAGACAACTTGGTCCATTATAGTGGAGACTAGGGCACGTTTCAGGAGTTCCCCTGCCTTTTGATGTGTGTAACAGCATGCTGCTGCCTGTTGCTTTTTCTCCAAAGACACACACAGCCCAGAGAATCTAAAAGACCCAGGGAGTTCAAGAAGGGTGGTCAGCAGAATACATTTCTGTGTGTCAGAGTTTTTCTGTTTAGAATTATAAGAAAGATTCTGGATCCACTGATCTTTTTTGGCTTCTTATTGATTCGGTTCATTCGGTTGACACATTTGGACTGATTCTAAGACATCGGTCAGACTTTATCAACTTGAAGAGATGTTATAAATCTGATCTCGTGAGCTTTTTTAAAAGTGTGCCATTTTGTACAAAGAAAAAATCTTTGTTTAAAGCTCCCTGAGATTTAGAGATTGGATGCAAACAAATTAATATGTATTTGCAACAAATCATAATGTTTATACACTGTCGTGAGACATGTTGGATCTTAAAAATCTGGTTCCTAAGAGTCTTTCATTCATTCATGAGTTATCTTTGCCCATTTATTGTCTTTACCATCATGCTTGCATAGTGCTCTTGGACTGAATGTTGTGAGAATCATTCACTTCCGGTATTTTAAATGAATGCAATCAGTTCTTATTCAGAACCTAATCCTAAAGCAAACAATATGCTTGTTTGGTTACTGTAAAGAAGAAATCTTTTAAAAAACGTCTTTTAAAACTTTCGTTTGTCTTTTTTTCTTGCTTTCTTTGATGACTTTGATGTACAGCCTCCCACTGAGCTCACTCACTGTGACCGTGGAAGTCTTTTTCAGCTCCAGGGCCCAAACTGACAGAGCCAGTTTAGAGATGACTCTCTGAAAAACCATGGACAAAACTGCTCTCATTCAACAGCACAGAGTCCAGAGGCCAGGACGATGTCTACACAATATAATGCCACGGCCTTTAGTCAGTAAGCAAAGGACTAGAGCAGCGGGAGAACAGGGCTAGAAGATGGTCAAATGGACAGATGCATTACTTAAAATATAGATTCCTAAAATTATATTAAAATGTTTTTTTTTTTTGGCAGTGCAGTATAAGAGCTACAATGGGTTCCCCAAAGAACGTTCAAGTGAGCACTTCTTGGCAATACATAGCTGTAGCTAAATAACTGAATGTTACAAATACATTTGAGGATATTTTTTGTGAATTTCCACTTTAATGGAAATAAGGTATGCACTCTGACCTGTATCCGCTTTTAACAAAGAAAAGTTCCCTTTAGCCTCAACATTTTGGAATTATGTTACTAATTTTGGAGCAGTTCAAATCCAAAGGGAAAAACAAAAGCCGACTTGTTAGAAAAACACCCATGAGTTCACAAAACGTTGTAAAACATGTTGATATTTTTCCTGTGGTTTTGGGCTGATAACATTCAAGCCAGATGCACCGTCTGTTCTAAGATGGGAAAACAAAGACGCAATTCTGAGTTCAGATTTTATGGGTTACACGTAGTAAACTCAACTGAATCTGAACAACTTTATGATTAACCAGAATTCCTTCTCATGCTGGCATTTTGCAGTAAATAAATGACATAATCCCAGCGTTTTTAGTTTATACTGCTTTTCAATCCCATTTTTAATTAAACAAAATATATTTCATGCTTGAGTGAGCCTCTCTCAATGACCCCCAAAACAAAGACACAGGAAAAGACTTTCGTCCTGAATAATGTCAACACGGGACACATAAAAACAAATGAAATCCATGTGAGAGGACATCGCATCCTTTGAAACAAATACCCCATCTGCGTACGGGTCGGAAGGGGCTGAACCCAGCAGCTCTATTTGTTAAATACCCTTTTATCTATCTTGACCAGAAAGCCCTAAACCCCATACAAAACCAGCTGGATTTACACTGACACAGTATGAACCAATAATAACTTGCCCTTGGCCTCAATATAGGATTTAACCCACAACAAATCATAAATCCAAGACGTCATCTTTCATACTCAGACCTACAGCAGTGCCTTTAATCAATTTCAGATTGAGAATCACAGTGTGTTTCCAAAACTTCAACCACTATCCATACCTGCTCCTGAAGTAAATCTGGACTAAATCTTTTTTCAGTACTGTTTAAACAGTAATTGAAGTTAAACTCTGCACTATAGTAGCCCTCAGGAGTAGGATTGGACACCCTTGAGGTACAACTAATCCTGGCAGATGATTGATACCTCTTTAGCCTTGATCACTCGGCCCTCCTTCTGCAGGCCACAGATCTGTTTCTGTAGTCGAAGGTTGTGTTCCTGTAGCTGTCCAATCTTCTCTATGAGCTGGCAGATGTGCTCTAGGTACCCCAGTCCAGAGCCGAGCGGGTTAGACTGATTGGCTTGGTTCACCTGGTTCTCAAGACAAAACAGAGACAAAAATCATTTATGTTTTCATAATGAAACCGAAAAAGGGGGCTGTAAACATTCATCCTGGACCCTTGGGGAAAGACCCCCACCCCTCTCTGGACAATAGGTTGGTTCTAAATTAAGGGATTACTGGAGATGTTTATGTACACCGTAGGGGGCTAAGCAACATTTGTGGAACAAGCCAACAAGAACAGTGTGAACTGCATCCTATTGTTTGAAAACCAATGGCTCATTTGACATGCTAACAGAGCAAAGCCAAGGCTCCTACAGTTCATGCCGGCATGTGTTCAGGTGGTCCTGAGGTTCACAAACTGATGACGGCAGCACCATGATCTCCACCCATTATTTAACACGACAAGTATTTTTACTGTTCTTTAATGGGATTTATTACAGTTCTCACATTTCAACATTTAGGATTGGTCTAAATGCAGTCTCCAACTACTCCTCTGCCTCAGTCTGATACATTCTAGGAAACCACTCTACATGGTGTTCATAGTGGTTTGAAGGTGTAAATGATTTGGTGGAAAATGTGTTAGGTGCTATTGTTTATTTGTTGAATCATCCTCCCATCTTCGGTTGTAAAGCTGCAGTTGCTCACGTTTTCTAAATAAATTCAAAGGAAATTATGAACAAATATTTATACAATCGTCAACATTCCAAAAAGTGTCCCAACAAAAGCAGGATGTGAGTTCAGGTCTTGGGCTTTTTCCCTCGGAAAGCTTTTCCGTGCTACTTACGTCCAATCCAGTCCCAAAGCCCAGCATTAATGGAAACGCAGAAGCTAAACAATAGAGGACATGACGGAGAGATGAAATACTAGGAGCTGACATCACTCGCTTCCTCACAAAGAGTGTGAGATCCTCGGCAGGTCACACTTCTGCTCACTTGATCGTGAACCTTTCTCATGCTTTTCTATCCACCTCGCCATTCCATCAAGCTTAAATGGGTCATATAAGACTATTCTTTGTTTTATTCCCTTATTGAATTTTATTTATTTTATTCCATTTTTATTTTAAGGTCATGTTCGACTTGATGTCCCTGACAGTGTCTAACATTCCTGTGTTGGGTGAGGAAAGTTATAGTACACTATAAGAAAATGTAATGAACTGGATTTGACCAAAAATTGCATATACTTTATTTACTTCTGTCAGTACAAATGAATACCAAAAAAAAAAAAACCTGGTCTCATTGTGCAACACCGTTTTTATGTGCCTTACTGCATGTTTCGCTGCAGTTTAAAAAAGAAATGTCCACTGAGTGGTGTTAAAACACAGGTTCAATACGCGAATACCGGCACATTTTCAATCATGTTACAAATATGCCCTACACCAAATCCAACCCTAAACCTACCTAATAGGGTTAACAAATGCAAAACTGATATAAAAAGGCATTTGTCGAACTGTATATACATGGGATTCAGCTCCTCTCCTCTCAAGTGTACTTTGTTAGCTACTGAACAAACCTGCCATCTATAAAAACCCATAGGTATGAAGCTGCATATGTGTGATGCTAACGTTCAAAAGCATCAGTTTTCAAATAAAAAATGATATTCTTCAAATAATTGTACGAAAATTACACTTTATTAATCGAAACTTATGTGTAAGTTTATGTGAAAAGGAAATAAAGGTGGCAGAGTTTTACTGCCTCTAGTGTTCATTACTTTTGGAAACTGCAGTAATGTGTACTTATTGGTACATATTTCATGTTTCGTTAAAAAGTGCACCCAGGTACGTTCAGACTAGGTAGAAAAAAAACCTACTGTGTAAGCTAGATGCTTGTGTGGCAAGAAACCCCTTTGAGGCTCTTTCAGGCTTAGACTTGTTTAGATCATGTGAATGAACTAGTCTTTCTCTCTAATTTGTTGTATTGCAGAAGCCAGACAGGCTCTCTCATAAAACGACAACCAGCTTGATGTGGGGTAACTAGAGGAAAGTAACTTTGTGAATGCAGAAACATGACAGATCTTATCTGCTTCCTCTGCCAAGTATCCCCAGTGACCCAGGAGAAGGGAAGACACAAAAAGTTTGGGAAAGCCCCACTCCCTTCCTCCCCCTCCTCCTCTCCTCAACGTGAAAGAATCTGCGTTTCTCTGCGCGTGCGTTTCTGCACAGACACAGAAACAAAGCGGGGAATGTTGTCCTATACAAAAATTCTATAAAGCTGTTAACACTTAAGTGTGACATTGTGGTTATTGATGGTGTGGGTGTATTTTAGCTCTCTTTGCTTTGAGGATGTGGTTTTTTTACCGCACACTGAAGATCAAAACAAACTGAGGAAAACAATTATGCTTACGCCTCTGGGTTGAATTGCAAGAACAATATTTTTCTAATTACATTAGCTCTGTGTTACCAAATATAAGGGAAGATATTGTAAAGCCATTCAGGCGTGTCTGAGAAAATAATCCTTTATTATTTGAAATTTTTCACTGGGTCTGTTATAAAGCTATTTCTAAGCATGACTCATTAAAGAGGAATTAGGAGCCATATGGACTGTATTCAAAGATATAGGAAAAGGTGTTTTATATACCTTTTTTGGGAGCGCTTTAGAAATGGTAACTACTGTACAACTTTTCCCTCAGTGAATTCTTAATTTGCTTTTTTGTTTTTAGAACAATTAATAATTTGTGGTGACACAAATGATTCACCAAATCAATTTCAAGTGAATCAATATTCTGATAAGTTGCTGAATCAATAATTCAACAATTAGTTTTGCTCTAATGCTTTTGTAGTTTACTTTTGATTTTGAGGAAACATGTCTGGGACACACTAGATTATTTTTTTATTATTATTATTATTATTATTATTATTATAATTCCATGACATATCACTAAGCCCAGTGTTATTTTAGTATTGTTCATATATGTAGAATTTATTAATATTATGTATTAGTGTTTATATTTTTTATTTTTAGTTAATTTAGTTATTTTGTTGCTTTTGTCATTTTTATAAGTTTTGAGTCTATTATGCATAGGTTAATCTTGTTTTTCTTTCTACAGGTTCTTTTACAGCCCATTATCACCCACGTTGTGACCTCTGGTGATTCTAGGAGAGGTACACAGACCTTGTGTTCTTCGTGAAGTTAGTACTATATTTTCATTTATTGTACTGGCGGTTATAAGCCTAAAACAAAGCTGAGAACTAATATTGTTCTCTGATATGATGTCTCACAAAACAAGCTTTGTGTATTTATCCAAAGACGTCCTGCTAGACCAAGAAGATGTGTTGATATTCTGTGTTTTTCTGTGTATCTGAAAACCATTGAAAATCGTTCAAGTGTCACGACCCGTTACATCACATTTCACGGTGTCAGCCAAATGTTTGAGGCTGTATGTAGCGCACACAGCGCCGGTCTCCATGCCTCATCTATCACTAGATTAAAGCCTCACACTCACACTCTGGAAATGTTCGCTTTATGACTGTTTATATGTTACAGCTGAGGAATTCAACTCCTCAGCTGTAGCCATCCTGGGGGTGGCTGAGGGGGGGCAGTGAGGGCAACAGCAATTATGCAGTCTTCATACCTCCCTGACACCACAGTTTGCTCTGCTACGTATCCATCAACTCGGACTGAAAAATGCTTTAATGTCCCCTAGACCCACTTATTGAGAGACTCACATATGCAGGCTAGCTGGCAACCAGCCGAACACATGCATTTGATTAACACTCAAGAGTCTAGATTTTTTTTATAATTCCCAAATCCATCTTTAAATATTGCGAATGAGCCAATAGGCTACAAGTCTGCCTTTTCACTGGTCTATATCTGACTGCTCAGGCCCTCAGAGTTCACAGGATTTTACTAAACTGGAAGTTGTACATCATCCGCCCCTTGTGTATTCATTTTTGAAATATTTTGGCTAATTTGATTAAGCTTTCATCTATCAATGCTAAATTAAAAAGAGTTCTGAGAAATGGCTGTACATGAGTTATGAACCGCAACTATGTTTCGGCATCTGCTCAAAATGTGTGGTGTGCTACGAATGCACTGGATTGTGAGCCAACTGGAAAGATTAGCCTACATTTTATTGTTCAGTCAGTTTATGTTGTCTGATGAAGAAAAAAAATCCTCATCCCTGCTCATGTGAAAAAGTAAAATTGTACTAAATGTGCACTTGTAGTGTGCATCAAATCTTAAAAGAATAACCATAACCCTAACTTTTCCCTCAATAGAGTCCTAATTTGCTGCTTATTAATAGTTGGTAGTAGTTAAGTTTAGGGTAGGATTATGGATGTAGAATAAGGTCATGTAGATTAGGCTTAGGTGTACTACTAATAAATGGAAAATATTCTAGTTATATGCAAGCTAGTAAGCAACTTCAGAGGCCCTAAAATAAAGTGTTACCATAATCTTTTGTTATAGTACATTTATTTTGATGTGTTGTCTAGCATACCGAAGTATAGAAAATTACTTATCGTTTTAATTGTAGAGTATTAATATTACAAAGAAAATATTAAATCTGTAATTACAAATATATGCATGACATGAATACAAATTACATGATATCATCGTCCATCGCAATGTTTCACATTAGACATTGTACGATGCCAAATTGGTCAACATCGCCCAACCCTAGTGGAAATTATAGGCAATTAGCATGACACCCCCAACAAAGGAGTGGTTCTGCAGGTGGTGACTACAGACCACTTCTCAGTTCCTATGCTTTCTGGGTGATGTTTTGGTCACATTTGAAAGCTGGCGGTGCTTTCACTCTAGTGGTAGCATGAGACGGAGTCTACAACCCACACAAGTAGCTCAGGTAGTGCAGCTCATCCAGGATGGCACATCAATGCGAGCTGTGGCAAGAAGGTTTGCTGTGTCTGTCAGCATAGTGTCCAGAGCATGGAGGAGCTACCAGGAGACAGGCCAGTACATCAGGAGACGTGGAGAAGGTCATAGGAGGGCAACAACCCAGCAGCAGGACCACTACCTTTGTGCAAGGAGGAACAGGTGGAGCACTGCCAGAGCCCTGCAAAATGACCTCCAGCAGGCCACAGATGTGCATGTGTCTGCTCAAATGGTTAGAAACAGACTCCATGAGGGTGGTATGAGGGCCTGATGTCCACAGGTGGGGGTTGTGCTTACAGCCCAACACAATGCAGGACGTTTGGCATTTGCCAGAGAACACCAAGATTGGCAAATTGGCCACTGGCGCCCGGTGCTCTTAACAGATGAAAGCAGGTTCACACTGAGCACATGAGACAGAGTCTGGAGACTCCGTGGAGAATGTTCTGCTGCCTGCAAAATCCTCCAGCATGACCAGTTTGGCAGTGGAGCAGTAAAGGTGTGGGGTGGCATTTCTTTGGAGGGCCTGCTCTCGAGATGAGATCCTCAGACCTCAGATCCTGAGACCATATGCCGGTGCGGTTGGCCTTGGGTTCCTCATAATGCAAGACAGTGCTAGACCTCATGTGGCTGGAGAGTGTCAGCAGTTCAGCAGTGTAAGACGAAGGCATTGATGCTATGGACTGGCCCACTCGTTCCCCCTCATTCATGTCTCACCCCATCCACCAATGCCACGTTACACCACAGACTGTCCAGGAGTTGGCGGATGCTTTAGTCCAGGTCCTCCAGCTCATCAGGAACATGCCCAGGTGTTGTAGGGAGGTCATACAGGCACGTGGAGGCCACACACACAACAGAGCCTTATTTTGACTTGTTTTAAGGACGTTACATCAAATTTGGATCAGCCTGTAGTGTGTTTTTCCACTTCAATTTCAAATCCAACTCCAAATCCAGACCTCCATGGGTTAATACATTTGATTGCCATTTTTGTTTGATTTTGTTGTCAGCACATTCAACTATGTAAAGAACAAAGTATTTAATAAGAATATTTAATTCATTCAGATCTAGGATATGCTATTTTAGTGTTCCCTTTTTATTTTTTTGAGCAGTGTATATTATGTCTGCAATAATAAGTATTCACAAAGGCATTCAATTTAGTTTGAAGCAGACATTTACAAATAATATTGTTTCTTTTTGTGAAGAGGTCTGTTGATAGATCTAAACATGGTAAAAGGTGTTAAATGGGGCAAATACAGTACATATTTCATTTTAAATCTGTTCCTGTTGAAGAAACCAACATAAACTGGTTAGTTACATGTCAGTTGGTTTGAGCTGGTTTAAGGTGGTCCTTATGAGCTGGTTATAATCTGGTAATTAGCTGGTCCTGAGCAGGAGCTAGTTGCTTAGGACCAGCGCAAGACAAACTGAGGACCATCTCAAACAGGTACCATGCTTTCAAATAGCATATGCTGTTTTTTTAACAAGGGTGTGACTTTCTTCAGTGATAGAACACTGAGACATTGTTAAAAAAATGATTAAATGTATTTTTTAAAATCTCTTAAAAACACATACTCTCAGCTCCATTTAACACATTTACTGCATGTTTTGTTTTGCTTTCATATAGTAGCTATATGAAAAAACAGTATTCAATCAGTCTATTGTGAATGGCATACACCTGCTGTACATTTAAATCTTCACTGAAGCTCTGTGTCCTTCCTACCCTCATAAGTTGAGAACAAATCAGATTAGAAATGAGAGAGTGAGAGAGAGAGAG
>JAUYWG010000047.1:5610135-5624042 GCA_034779775.1 Enteromius afrohamiltoni | reverse complement strand
ATAGGTATAATAATATATTGTGGAAATATATATATATATATATATTTTAACAGTTAAATGCGCGTGTGTATAAAACATCAGTAATATTTTAATACATGTCGGTATACTACTTTTATTTTTTTTATTTTATATTTTTATGTTTTTTATTAGTAGTTAACTTTAAATACCCTGAACTGCATATATAGCAACACCCTAACGACCCCCCAAAAACTTGCATCATGGACACAGTTTGTTACAGGCAAACCCAAACGCTTCCCAATAATCCTTTGACTTTGTCTTTTTTCGTCCTGAATTGCTCAAAGGTGACAAAGATGTCAGGTTTGATGAGGTGCGAAATACAGCCATACACCTTTTTTCTCCCTTCTTCCTAATCTAAAGCCAGCAGACCTTTAGTGCCTGACACCTCTCTGTCTCTCTCTCATCACAATGCCAGAACATTTCCCCTGCATTCTTTCTGTGCTCCAGCAAGGCAATGGTTTTGACCCTAAGGAGTCTTTCCAGAAGCGCATTATCAATGTGAACTGAACGGGCCGGTCTTTCATTATCTAACACCATTAGGATAAGGCAAGAATGTGCGGGAGCAGTAACATCAGTCAAGCCTTCAGGCAAACTCACCCCTCTCTTCGTCTGCTTCAAAAACATCCCCATGAAATTGTAGATTTCTGAGGAAACTGATGATTTTTGGGAGAGTAAGATTACTTCGATCTACTTGAAGTTTTCCAATTGTGACCATGCTAAAGGCACAAGTAAACCTGACAGTGACGAATCATTATGATATCTGCTCAGCTTCTCCTCCGTATTACCTGACTTTGATTTCACACACTGGCTGATCTTACTCATGAAAAATTTGACTGCAGCTGTGCCTGTTTACAGTTATGAGTCACGTATAATATAACTCAAGAGAAGAGCCCCTCTCATGAAGCTGTCACCACTAAAACATTCACATCTGATAGCACTCTGTTTCTTATGATGCTCTCGCTTGAAGTTTTGAAACACCTGTGTGACACTCACCTGTTGTCTTCCATCATTATAACACACTCGCTCATCATCTAAACTGACATTTATTATGAATCACACCTGGTTATTGACCTAATTCAGTCTGTATAAGATAAACAAGCGCATGAGAAATGTCTAGTTATATGCTTCATAGTGTGTGTGTGTGGTACAACCCAACGCAGTAACACTTTAGACTAGGGAACACTATTCACTATTAACTAATTTGCATGCATATTACTTGGATATTGACTGTTTATTACTTAGGAAGCACATGTTAACGCATGACCATATTCTATATCAGATACCTAAACATAGCTACTATTAATAAGCAGCAAAAAGGACTTATTGGGAAAAAAACTACAGTAAATATTTTTTTCCCCTAATTTAACAAAATGGCAACACTTCATTTTACGGTTACACATATTAGCATGTATATTACTAGAATAATTGCCATTTATTAGTGTTAATGAGGCACATATTAATGGCTTACTCTACATGACCTTATACTACATCCCTAATACTACCCAACTACCTTATTAACTATTAATAAGCAGCAAATTAAAAGTCGTTAACAAATGTTGCCTATTCTAAAGTGTTCCAAAAAATGTGGTTTTATATATATATATATATATAAATATATATTATTATTATTTATTTATTTTTTGGATACAAGAAGCATTGATTGAACAGTCGGTCTTTCACAATTCAAACTGCATAAGATTAAGTCTAGACAACATGCTGCTGTTTAAACAAGAACAAAAAATAATGGCTCATAAATTGTCTTTCATTAAGCTGACGTTTGATTTGAATTTCTTACTAATTAAGCACAAATGCCACATGTTTTTCTAGTTAACACCAAAGCAACACTAACAACTGTAGTTAAAAACAACGTTCTGTGCGTATGTCATAAAGTTTGTGGCTTTTCTATACGAGTTCAGCTTCGCGAGCTAACTCTATTGAAATGACATCAGCTCGACTATACGGTATACCTGTGGAGCTCATCTGATGATGGTTAAATAACTGTTTTTGAAGATAACCCGACCATGTTCAACCGAACAGATGACGCCTCAAGAGTTCAAATCACAGGTTTCTAAATATCCTCCAACACCTCAGCCAGACAAATTACTACCTGCGCTGCACATCCAGGTGTTGCGTATGACTCCAAAACAGAAGATTGAGTCACAACACTTACCTTTCCTCCACGGGGCGAGGATGTTGAAAGACTTGTGCCAGTTGAACACCATGCTTGATTTCCTTCTCTTAAGACTCATGGTGGATGTCCAAAACTTCAGTAGATGTCAGTAGTGTCAAGAGGAAGAAACCCCTCCTTGTTGGCTTATTCAAGCACACCTCATACCTCAGTGCTGATGAATATTCTTTCTCCTAAACCGAGTGCTCAAATAGCTCAAATGCTCCACAAAGGTGTATATCCAGTTTTAGTGTACAGTCAGAATAGTGCAGGGGTGTGTGTGAGAGAGAGGCTGTCCTCACACTGAGGAGAACGAGCAGACTGCCTACAGCAGGACCATCAGCCGCTGGAGGAGGGGTGACGGATCGCCAGATGGAGGGAGGGGAAAGACTTCGGAGAAAACCTTTGTGTGTGCAGAGAGAGACAGAAAGGGAGAGATAGTGGGAAAATGTGTTTTGCTATCATATGCCAGTGAATAAGAAGCTCTTCTCAGAAGACATTCCTTGAGGAATTCCGCCTCATTAAAACCAACTAAAGCACATTTAAAACTAAATATTTTAACCGTAGTGTGTAGTGTGTCTTTAAAATTTCATTTTATATCGCAGCTGAATATATTATAAAAGTAACATTACGATTACAAATGTTTAATTACACATATTAATCACATTAACATTCACTGATTTAAGCATATTTAAATTATAATAAAAGTCATAATAAAATGACAAATAAAAATGTACTATTTGCAGTAAGTGGCTCAAAAAGCAGCTGAAAATTTGGCTAAATGCATAATATAAATAGCTGTAATACTTTTTCATTTTAGTTTACCAGCAATCAAGTGTCTGGTTTTATTCTCTTTTGTACTTCTTTTAGATGATGTCACGCCAGGGTTTAAAGTTTGTCTTCAGAGAGTTCCAAAGGAAAAAAATAAATCAAATTAATCTTCTCACTAACAGACAAACAAATTCAGGCAAAAATGAAAAGACAATTAATTAATTTACTTAAAAAACCCAAATAGCACTTTATTTTAATAGTCCACTTTAGACATTCTACTAACCGTCAGTACTTTTGCAACTACATGTGAACTAGCAGTCATTAGAGTATTAGTAAACTGTCTGCTTAATATCTTCTAACATACTGACTATCAGAAACTTTGCTAGTATATGTCAACTAATTCTACTGACCCTAAACCTACCCTAACAGTCTACTCTGAGCGTTAGTAGACATGTAGTTGAGAATGAATGAGAATTTAGTTGACATGTAGGTACAAAGTTACTAATGCTAATTGTAGTCATTTAAATCTTAAACCCATTTAAATCCTTAAAGGGTTAGTTCACCACAAACTTAAAATTCTGTTACTAGTAATTCACGTATCAAAAAGTATACATGTTTGATTGTTTAATAACAAAGTGTATGAATTTTCCAGTTCACTGAAAAAGATGCGATTCAGATGCACCCACACACTGCAGCTCTCAGGGTCACAATACAAGCCGCTCCTCAGTTCAGATGTGGGAGGGAGAGCGAGATTGAAAAGTAACACAGCATTACATGAAGCGTCCCATTGTTCTGAGGGAAAAATAATGCAGTGATTTGTCACATTTACTTCTTTTCTAATGTTTATTGCAGTCTAATTATTTTTCTGATGACAGATACGGTTTGTTTTTTTGGCACTGCTGACATCTGATGCCTTTCTGGTTCTTTGTTGTTTTGGTAAAGAACAGGTGAGGATGTCAGCGGGCAGACAGACACTGTGGAGTGGTTAGGGATCACCCTGGGCTAGAAGAAGAAGCTAAGAATGGGTAATTACCTCAAACAGGCCTGGACAATGCTGAGGTCTCCAAATGCAGTCTCATTGTAAACCAAATGAAGAGCATGAAAGCCTCAGGTTCCCTGGATTTGTAATGCCTGTTGAATATGATTACATAGTTGCCACTCGATTACACGAAACCTTTGTTATGCTTTCAGCTATCAAACTAAATTTGACTTTTAATGGTAAATATGTTGTTTTTAGTTCCCGACCCCACGCAGAGTTCCCCAAACAACTGCAAAAACAAAACCAAAATGACCTTTTGAGCAAGAATAATTCAGGGCTTCTCAATTAATAAGGTCTTGAAACAGCTTTTTAAAATACAATTTGAATATATTTGGACACAATTTAACCCATATAAAGTAGTTTTGGTGGTTAAAAAAATATTTTGCTATTTTTGGAAACTTAAAAAAAAAAAAAATTAAATATTGCTTTGAAGTTTAATATTTATATTTTTCAGTTTACCTTTTTTTGTGATTATCTTAAATAATACTACATTGATTTAAAGTGTTATATTCTCATATTTCAGTGGAACATTTCAAATTTTAGAAATGCATTTTTTAGGATTATCTTAAATAATACTACATTGATTTAAAATGTTACAATTTTATTAATTTTAAAATTTACATTTCAGAATATTTCAAAAAATATATAAAATATGTTATAATTAAAATACTACTATTAATAATAATAATAATAAAATTCTGCTCACAGTTCTATGATGGGAACACGTCTCTGAAAAGTCAGAAGTGAGAAGTTCCCTGCAGACTGTGCACAAACACATCTGGTTGTTTTTTGGCACCACACACAGATAGGATGAACAATAATGAGGAAAGGTTGGCCAAACGTATGTTTACTTGGGAACCTCGGATGTGATTTCTACAATGTCTTGTTGGTCTTGGATTGTGCCGACATCTATCTCTCTAGATTTGAAGCTCTGCGTTTCGTATCGTTATATAACTCTCGTCTTTGAAAAGCATCGTAGTGGAACATTTCATGCTGCTTTGGAGCTTCATGGGTGTTCTTTCGCATAGTTTCGCAAAGGCTCATAAGGAGGTACAAGAGCAGCCCCGTCATGAGAAACACTCTGTAAATGAGAACTGGAGAGAAAAAGAGTGGAATGTTTTAACAGCGATCTTGTTCCGTCATCTGTTTAGAGATTAAATATGCAGAGGAATAAGATTTCCCTAATGAAAACTAAAGTGTGAACAGGTGGACCCTTTCAAAGCCAGAAATACTGTAAGGGAACAGCGATTAGTTGAATTTTTGCAAGTGGTCAGCTTTCTGAATGTCTTTCGTGTTTTGGTATAATGCAAATTTTAAGGGAAGGTGAGCAATATAGATTTACGTAAATAACATATGTTCTTTATATCTGGTAACTTTCATACCTTTGTTTGCTGTAGAGGTGGCCAGATGAACATTCTTTTGAAAGTATGAGAGGATAATCATTTCCAGATCCATGACGTATTGAATATTTTCTTCTGATGTCACAACGATTCACTGATTGATCAACCAGATTCCTTTAGTTGTATTCACAAGGCAATACGTGACACTGGTGTGTCCCCATTGTTTCAGAAGAGAAATATGCTTATTATTGGAATAATCACAGAGGAAAGGGTCAGTGGATTGTAGGGGGGCGAGCTACAAATTACAGGGGAGGGTCAGTGTCACATTTAATTCTTGTTTTAACATGCCCAGCCAAGCTGGATGAAACTTTAAGGGATAGTTCACCCAAAAACGTGAATTCTGTCATCGATTTCTCACCTTCATGTTATTACAAACCTGTATGGCTTTTGAACACAAAAGAGAAACACAGGGTAAACACTTTAGACTATAGGGAACATTTGACTTTTCCCTCAATAAAAGGAATAAAATGTTCTTAATTACTATGACTAATATTTCGTAATATACATGCTAATAAGCAGCTAGTTAAGAGACCCTAAAATAAAGTTACAGAAGAAGGAACTCGGTCACACTTTATTGTAAGGTCCAATTCTTGCTATTAACAAACTATTAACTATGACTTTTGCTTCAACAAACTCCTAATTAGCTGTTTAGTTAGTGAGGTAGAATATGATATGTGCTTTATAAGTACTAAATAATCAATAATAGGCATACTAATAAGCAACTACTATATGAGAACCGGTCCCGAAACGAAAGTGTTAGAAACACATATACAGGATGGAGTAAATCTGTGTTTAATATTGTAAAATAATTGCTGATTGGTCAATACAGGGTCTTGAATAGAATATATGACAACTTTTTTTCAGATTTTTTTGTACTCAACTTTCTATAAAGACACTTAAGAATTGTAATGAATGTTTGTGCCCTTATTGTTTTATAAGGGCTTTTGATAAATTTACAATTCTGCATGTAACTGCATTTATGTAAATTTCAACTTTCATGGAGAAAGAATTTTGTGGATAGCTTGACTTTAATTGTACTGTTTTATACAAATTTTGTCGGTACAAATATTCTAAGGTTTCCTAATTAATATGACATCATAAAATAGCTTTCAATATATGGAAGCATATGTGTAGCAATATTCAATTTTCAATGCAATATTCAAAATGGCAATGTATTTCTTATTTTAATTTACATTTTCCATTACCCCACATGTGCAAAGTTTGGTGCAAAAGGAAAATAAAAATGAAATATTACTTTCATTTCCCATGTACAACAGTAATCTTCATATGTAAATTGAATATTAATTTTAATGCTGTATAAGTTGCAAAATGAAAATGTATAACCCTAATTGATTTGATATGTGTAACATGTCCAAGCAGAAGTAGTAATAAAATGATCATTTAAATGTTATTTGTCCGAAATGCATGTAGACTACCAGTTAGGACACTTACGATTGTATTTTCCTCATGACACCGCTGGATATGTGCAGCAAAATTCAATGTGGCTTTGGAAATTGCATTCAGAGCTGACCACGCCCACCCTCCGTCAATCATTGCTTCGAGGCGGAGATTGGCTGAAGCGTGTTACATTTAGATCGTTCGAAACATAGCGGCTGGAGATATGAAGTGGAGCGTAAAGAGAGAACTAGTGGTGTTTTAGAAGATTTGTACACGTATGTAGGTGACAGAACAAGATTAATACTAGTTCTACTAGTGTTATCAGCCTTAACAGACCGTGGTCAGGTGAGCCGCCACATTCTGTGCACGTCTATTTGTGGTATTACAGTACAGATACATGAAGCCAACAAAAAGCTGAGGAAGACATATCTTTCAGCGGTTATGAATTAAAGGTGCTCTATGCGATCTTGCAAACACTAGGGGTACAGGATGTGCACCAAAACAAAAGCAAACTTTGGCCAGCCAATCGGCAAGAAGAAGTGGGGTTTAACGTGCATTAATATGAAATATTTTTCCATTTTGCTTTTGCACCAAATTTTGGACATGTGGGGTAATGGAAAATGTAACTTAAATAAGAAATACATTGCCATTTTGAATATTGCATTGAAAATTGAATATTGCTACACATATGCTTCCATATTAATAGCAAGACAAGAAAAAGTTTAATATGCTTTAAATTGAATGAACTACTTTTTACAGAATTTTTGGTTAAACTTTATTTTAAAGTTCAATTCTCAATACTAACAAACCATTAACTACTACTTTTACTTCAATGAACTCCTAATTTGCAGCTTATAAATAGTTATCAAAGTAGTTGTTCGGTTTAGGATTCTAGATGTAGAATAAGGTCATGCATTAGGTTAATAGGGTTAATAGTTAATTAGGTTGCTTTCTTAGTACTAATAAAAAGCCAATATATTAGGCATGCTAATAATAGTGAGAATTAATCATGTTACCGATTTTCTCAAACAATACTGTTTTCTGTTATATTTTTATTAAATTGGGATTTTGTCCTCATAAATTGTAATCGTCTCATATCTCTCTCTCCAAATCAAACATATCTCACATCGCGTCTTGGGACCAAGAGAGCAGTTTATTACTGTATAAGACCTCATTCTCCTGAGATTCTAACATCTCGGGGAGCAAAACAAGCAGAGATGTTTATAAATGACTTGAGAGCTGTATATCTTGGCATATTTATTAAATATTACGGTCCAAGCAGATTTGAAGTAAGCAGAACCATATGGGCCTCCAGTCGTATGAAGATATTTTGAAGTAATACTTTTTTTGCTGATAGTAAGGGCATATCTGTACAGATGTCCACATTTCTGTTCATTTTTCTAGTCTTGTATCAGATGGTTTTGATGGTTCAGGTGTTCCCTGCGGTACTGATGAAAACCAGAGATACGTTCCACAACAACAGAGCCCTCGTGTTTGGTATTCTGTCACATGATTTAAAATCACAATTTCCTTGATGAGATCAGACAGAGCGGTGTATTTTCAGCCTAAAGCCGGACGGACCCCCCGTCACACCCCAAACACCATTTTCACAAACCTCCCCAAACATTTCCCCTAATCTCATTTCCGCAAATTGAGGGCCGTGCAACAAAGACATCAAATGAAAAGCGGGCATCGGTCGAAAGTGGACTTTTCCTACATCGAGTGACATGTCCTTTAGAGGATGCATTTTTCTTCTTTGGAGATTTGTTTACCAGATTTTGGGTTTTTCCTTTTTATTATTTTGTGGTTAGGCACCCGTTTATATGTGATTATCAACTGCTCAGATCAGTCCAATTTGTGTGTAAGTGCTTGACATTAAAGAGAACTGGATGCTGCCTAAACCAAGAATAACCAAATTAGTCATAATTTACTTCCAGAAAACCTGGAAAATGGTTGAAAAACACGTGAGCTTTCAGCGTTTCTGCCATCCTAAATCAGAAATGATTACATTTGGCTTTTCCTCGGTACAGAGGTGTTGACTCTACTTCAGGCCGGTGTTTACAGGAGTGTTGCAGGAACTGGGTCAGACTAGGATGAGGGTGGGGGCTTCACACACTCTGTCAGATATATGCGACCTTAGTTATTAAATTATTCTTTGTGTTATCTTAACACTGAGCACTTTTAATAAATGTGACTGCATGCCTTTCTGGTGGTGTTTGACTGGGTAAAAACATATTAGGTTTTCCGAACCTTTGACATGTCGTGAAATCCTACATTCCAGGGAGCATCACTGGAAAAACTGAAAAACAGACTCTCCCCAAACTGAGAGGTCTCAGATAAAAGCTGAGAAAATACTGAAAGCATAATTTACAAAACTTAAAATATAAATAATGATTTTTATCGTTTGTTTTTTTTTCAACAGCTGTCATTCTTGCTTTCTTTGGTGAAAAACAAAAGTAAATGTCCAAGCTGCTCTATTCCACACAATAAAATTAGACAATGACAATGCCATTCAGTTTATTTTTAGCTGCTGGTGGACTGTTTTATTAAAAAAGAAACAAATAGATATTAAATTGCCATTATTATGGGTTATGAAAGGTTCATATTTTGGTTTTCGGAGTCTTCAACAATAA
This sequence comes from Enteromius afrohamiltoni, assembly GCA_034779775.1. Classification (NCBI taxonomy): domain Eukaryota; kingdom Metazoa; phylum Chordata; class Actinopteri; order Cypriniformes; family Cyprinidae; genus Enteromius; species Enteromius afrohamiltoni. The sequence continues at coordinate 5,614,616 of JAUYWG010000047.1, read as the reverse complement.
GTAGATACAGTATGCATGCAAGGTCAAAAAAACTGTTTCATTGTCTTATATTATGCATTTTTTTCTCATTTACTCCCAAACAGTTTGTTTAAGATTCGTTTTACTAAAGCCCTTCTTTGTGTGAGGCTAATCTGTGATGATTGGTTGATTTTTCTTACGCCTGTATTGGCTGAAAAAAGAGGTTTTTGTAAGAGCATGCTGCTCTATGTACAGCATTACCTGGGAATATTTTTACCACTCCAAAAGCAGCACCTAGTGGCAAAGAATGAATTTACATTTTCATTCAGACCCACACAAAAAGACCAACAAGCGGACAGGCAATATGCTAATATTTCATGTTGACTTCAACATGAAGCGGCTTGAGATTCATTTTCAATTTGACTCATTTAAATGATTCAATGTCGACTTTTTTTTTTTGAGAGACAATAACTTTATACACGGTGCACTTTCAGAATTAAAACTTGGCGGGATGTTTTCATTCACTTAGAGCTGTGTTACACACTGCATGAAAACTCATTTTCAAAAATCCAAAATAGGGGCACTTTAAACAAATACTTTAAAATATTAGAACTAAAAAATGAAAAAAAGACACAAATAACTAAGTATAACAATTTTAACACCTGACGTTTTTAATATTTACTGCATTGACTGAATGGTTTATATATGTCCATAAAAATAGTAAATGTAAATCTGTCAAGACATTTAAACTTTTACATTTATTGGGGTTTACAAGTATTCTCAGTTCAATTCAGAACAGCACACTGTTTGGTCAACTTTAAGAGGAGAACTCGAATAAAACTCCTATTTTGATTTCATAAGGGTCTTTATCTGAAGGAAAAATACTGTTAATATCTGTTTGTCAGGAGTTTTTATCAGGTAACAAGCTGAGCCTTGTTGGCAACAGCACAGAATATGAATGAGGTAGCAGCAGCTGTTTTTCCAATCTCCCATTCACAAAACAAAGACAGGAGAAATATAAATATATCTATTCTGTCTGAAAATCTCCCTGCTATCTTTGCCTGTTTAAAATGATGATATCATTGGCTACACCTGTGTGATGTTTATTCTCAGGTTTTCCTCAAGCATCAGCACGTGTCTTATACATTGTCATTTGATCTCTCAAACAGTGAATAAGCCTATATTTATCTTGAAACAAGAGGACAATAAAGCCGGTCTTTAAGCAGGATGACTTATGATGAATACAGGAAACTTTAAAGTGTTTGGGACAAAAATCAGACAAGTTCCCTCATGTGAGCTCCTTCATTGTTGCACCAAGATGAAGAAAAAGAGGACAATAGAGGCGTTACGCTCTAGTAGAAAAATGAAGAAGTGTGAGCTTACAGTGGGCCAACATCTCCATGTCTTCAAACAGCAATAAAGATTTAGAGAAATGAATCACTTGCTCAGCACTGAATCCTCTGCGGTGAATGGGTGCCGTCAGAATAAGTGTCCAAAACAGCTGATTAAAAAAACATCACAATAAACTACAAGTAATCCATTTTTACTTTAAGCTGCCATTTTTGGCTATAATACTGTTTTGACAATCTGATCTGTGCATATTTTGTGCAACTTTTTTACTGGATAGAGAACTCGTATTTTAGCTGGAAGTTAAAAATTTGTTAATTAATAATGGATTTGTTTCTTAGAACAACTGATGGATTGTACTGGTGATGTTTTTATCGGTTTGGACTCTCGTTCTGACGGCACCCATTCACTGTAAAGGATCCTTTGGTGAGCAAGTGATGTAATGCTAAATTTCACCAAATCTGTTTTGATGAACAAACAAACTTTAGAATTTTATAAAAATTTCCATTTTGAATGTGCAGTTTTGAGTGTTACATTACCGGTCATAATTACAGATGTCAGCGAGAGAAGTTTAAAATGATATGGTGCACTTAAAAGTCTAAACTAACAGACAGAGAACCGCAATGGAGGAAATGGGTTAATAGGTCATTTCCATATGTTTACAGACAGCCAGCTGTCTATGATAACCTTTCTGATAACCCGGATGTATCCCCACTACTCCAGCTTAACACACCCTGCACATGTATGACCACCATTTTTCAACCCATACATGTTATTATGAAGGAATTTATAGTGGAAAGTCTCCTCTTACACGCCATTGTTTGGTTATAGCCCCTCCTGAATATTTAAGTCAATCATTTGCTAAGGTGAACATAGACATATTCCATCACTGTCAAGTTATTTGCGTAGCACAATATATAAATCGTGCCATATTTGGTCAGTGAATATTGAATTTTCAGTACTGAGGTATTAAAATATAAAGTTATTGAATAAAGTTTTATTTATAGATCATCTCATCTTTGTTTGTTTGGTTTGGTTAAATATATAATTTTTGTAGAAATAAACACCAAAAATATATACATTTTACATTTTACAATGACCTGAATGAAAGAAAGCCTTCCCATACACATTCTTTTCCATTACTGGATGCGGGGCTATTGGATTTCAAGCATAATTTGGGCAGATCTGGCCTCAGGCTCCTGTGGCATCTGTAGCGGTTCAATCTTGAAGATGGAAGAAGGGAAGGAAGGCCGAAGGATCGTTGAGCAGACGCGTGATGCAGAGCACACACTCTCCCAAAGGAAAGATAAGACTGCTCTGGGACAGTGCTCAGGAGGGAGTCCTGTCCTTTGACGAAAAGCTGTTTTGTAAATGGATCTGCTCTTATCAAGCGTGAAGAATTTCAGAGCCACCTTTGTTTCACTGCTGCTGGCTTATGCTCAGAATCCACTGAGTGTGTCCTCGAAATCAAATTAAAGGCCATAATGCATGAGCTGACATGTTTTTCAGCAAAGCTCAATTATAGTCATTGATCATGCATTACAAGGACAGGAGATGTTTATAAATGATCACTTAACTCGAATAACAAAACATAAACTTCATTTAAATCCACACTTTTGTGCACTTAGTCTTCAAATTACGTCTGAATAAAACTTTTGTGAGAAGGAGAGTAGTATATTTATAGGCAATAAAAGAATTAAGCCTGCAGGTAATACAGATGAGAAGAGTGCAGAACAATTCAGGAATTATAGGAAATATGTCTTTCTTGTACAAACAGCTAATGCAGTACACATAAGATGGGTTCAGTGGCCAAGAGCAGAGCCAGGCTCATCTCATTTGAACTCGACTAGTAATATGAACCAAAAAAAGACTAAAACGCAACTTTCTGCTGACACCTTGTGGTTAATTCAAATCATATCATTCAGACATATGATATGCAACATTTAGAAATCGATATTTTATATATATACTTAAATTTGTAAATTCTGACTAGTCTTAATACTTTTTTTGTAATTGTTTTTTTGTGTATTATTTTTGTCATGTTTTGTGCGCACTGGAAGCTTCATAAATAAATAAAAGATCTAAAACTTTATTACGCGTTTGATTGCATAGAATTTGCTGACCACCCGTCATTGAGATAACGTACAATTTAAGGGACGAATAATAATTTATTATATATAGATATGGTTGTTAACAGTGTTGGGGGGGGGGGAGTTATTTTTTAAGTAATGCATTACAATATTGCCTTACTCCCTAAAAAAAGTAACTAATTACGCTACTTACGTTACTTTTTAAATATGTTTGTTTTTAATATAAGAAGTTCTATTTATAGCAAATGTAAAACACTTTATTCACACAATGCTCTGTATTTCTGATTTCTCTCAACATGGGGTCAGGAGACTTGTCAGTCAATAAAAAAACTGTAAAAAAACAGTAACTGGCCTTACTTTTTTGAAAAAGTAACTATTATAGTAACTATTATTATATATTAAAAAGTTACTTTACTAGTTACTTGGAAACCGTAATGTAACTCGCGTTACTTGTAATACTGGTTGTTAATGGGAAACCGGTAAATAACTGTTTTTAATTTATTGCGTTTCAGCCACGTCATGAGGAAGTACCGCTGCTTTGCTCTAAAAATTAATGATACTTTGTCAAGTTCTCGTTAGTAATTTAGTATTTAGTAAAATTGATTACAGAAACGGCAGACCAGACACGTGATCCAGGTGCATCAAGCTCTTATTTACTATTTTGTTGCATCTTCTTTGTACTACAAGTTTAAGTTTTCACCTCCAACAGAGATATTCGCGATATCGTCTCAGAAAGTTCTCATGGGTTATTAGAGGAAATAAATTTATGAGTAAAATAAGGATTTCACTCTTTGCTCTGAGAATCTGAAACTAAAAATGTTTCTAAAATATTCAAGTAAAATGCTAGTTATCCAGTAACCCCATTGAAAATGCTAATTATCTTTAGGGTGTTAAGACTCAAGAGCCTTGCACAAATTCTGTGTGTGTGTGTGCACCTGGTATTTATCACCTTATGGGGACCAATTGTCCCCACAAAGATAGGAATACCAGAAAATTTTCACCTTGTGGAGACATTTCTTAGGTCCCCATGAGGAAACAAGCATATAAATCACACAGAGTTAAGTTTTTTGAAAATCTAAAAGTGCA
>JAUYWG010000047.1:5597582-5610035 GCA_034779775.1 Enteromius afrohamiltoni | reverse complement strand
TGTGTGTGTGTGTGTGTGTGTGTGTGTGTGTCGGAGAGATCAAACAATCCTTTAATCCTCAGCACACACTGCACTTTGTTGCACTGAATGAACTGTACTTTCGCGGGAAATATCAACTAGGCAGTTTGCATACGCACAGTAGTATAAGGGGTGGATGTTCAAACATATCAGCTTTTTTGAGTCATTACCAAAGGCGCTTGCGAGAAGAAGCCTTCAATGTTTTAAAAAATGTCATTTCTTTGTCTTAATTAAAAATTAGTATTTATAATTGACATAAATCGAATAATTAAACAAGCAGAGTCAAACGGGCACCCCTTCAAATGCGCGCTGTAATGGTTTCGTCCACAGTGGCGCGAAACGCCTCGCGCGCTACAGAAAAGTTTCACGTTACAGGCGCGAGGTTGCTGGAGCATCTGCCGGCAACGTGACTGGATCTCAGCTTTTAGAAAAGCGATTGCATAATTTTAGCTTTTTGATTTTGCGAAAACATAACGTGCGTTTATGCTATTTGCATTCCGTCCTGCTGTTAAAAAACGCTTGCGTGTTTCTTGTGCAAGGCTTTGTTGTGAGTTAACTAGTTAGAAATATTTGCGTTAACGTTAGTTACATTTTAAGCTAACGTTACACTGCAGGCGTTTAGTAAAGTTTGAGAGACGTGCACAAAAGTGTTTAATTCTACAGAACGCAGCAGAAATGAGTGGGTAAGTGTATTTATTGTGCATAAGCCACAAGGGGTTGGCAGGGCCATATGCTTTTATTAACTTAATGTTTACATGTTGCAGCATTGCTAAAGAAGAGACACGCAGTGTTTCTCCTCACTGCCCCAAACCCAACGAATCTGAAGAGCCAGAAGGAACTACTATGGAGGAGACCACTATTGGTAAGTCAGAAGTATTCACATGGCAGGCCTGCCTGTGCAAGTCCATGCAGCTTTGTTTAATTTTAGTAATCTCCTGCATGTTCCAGAAAAAAGCCAGAATGAAGAGATTTTCATTACAAAAGAGATGGAGGAAGAGGAGAAGCATTTAGTGGAGGAGGGAGAGAAGAAAGAAAGAGAAATGATGGAAGAGGTACTGCATTCTCACACACTTACAGGCGAAACTTCATTGTCTTTATGTATGCAATCCCTGCAAAATATAAATGGTGAAGTATTAGAAATGCTTTGGGTTTTTATGAATTAAACGTCACTTATTTTAGAGTCTGAGATTCACATTATCTGTAAATGTTTATATTTTATGCTGTTTTAACAGGCCAGACAGTCATGGGAGAAAGATTCTCAAGAAATGCGTTTCAGACGACTTCAACACCTTTTGGAGAAAAGCAACATTTACTCCAAGTTTCTGCTCACTAAGATGGAACAACAGCAGCAAGATGTGAGTTTTGTGTTTGAAAGACAGGAAGGAGCTGTCACAGCCACTATGTCCGGATGTAAATCTTTCTTTCTTGAATGTTTTCATCTGATATGAATTACAACCTGGTGAAGTGGCACGGAAGCAGATGTTTTGTGAAGCAGCCATAATCTAAAGATTTTCGTAATCTAATAGTCTGATCTCTCTCTCTCTCTCTCACTTCGTAGTAATCAACAGCATACTCTCAATATCAGCTGCTTTATTAGCATCGTTATTGCATGTGATAATTCCATTTTGATTTAGAAATGTGTTTATTCCTAAATGCAGGAAAAAGTTAAAAAAGAGAGACTGGAAAAGAAAGCGGCGAGTCAGAAGCAAAAGGTAATTTTGGTTTACGCTGTCGTCACATTTTTCTTCATGCAGAGAAACATTGATGTTAATAAATTTGATCTTGTGTATTCCACAGGGCAATGATAAAAAGACTGCCAAAGGTAGGATGCACGGATTCAATACAGGGTATTAATTATGATGCTGTTATATTAAATATGTCTGATGTACAATCAATCTTTTCCTTTGTTCTTTGTAAAGTTGAAAGAAAGAAGCGTGAAAGGGAAGAGGATTACAAAATCGCTGATGTTATGACCAAAGAGGTGAGTTTTATTTTATTTTTCAATGGCACTATTAACTATATTGTGTTGTTTGCTGATGTGGACTTTTATCTCTTTTAGGAAATTCTGTCAAAAGCTAAAAAACCTAAATTGGAAGAGGTAAAGTTTTATGCTTTGTTCATTCTCCTCTATTTATTTTTGTATTGATACTGTTGTAAAATGGCAATCAAACACACCTGTCATCTTGCGTATCTTGGCAGCCATATACAACCAGGCATAGTTCACCCAGAAATGAAAGTTGTCATTATGTTGCTCCAAACATGAAAAAGCTAACATAAATTAAGATATGGGATGAAATCCGAGATCTTTCTGACCCTGCATGGATGGAAACACCACTACCACAATCAAGGCCCAGACACTTACCAAGGATAATGTGACAAAAGTGGTTCAACCATAGTTTTTATTAAGCTATGAGAATACTCTGTGCACAAAGAAAACCAAAATAACGACTTTAACACATTTTTGAATTTTTCTGACCCTGACTAGTTGGACTGAGTCATTTTTGGGTGAACCATGTCACTTTAATCATTACTGTTTAATATGATTTGATTTCTTTTTCTGAAGGAGGCTCATTCATCAGTAAAACTGGAAGCTGAGGATATAGAGAAGATGAGCGACACCAACTCCGATATTAAAGGTCGGCTTTCTGAGACTTTGCGGGAAAATAGTAAGCAGATGCTGGATCGTGAGAGAACTGTGAATGGCCAACCTGTGCCGGCACAACAGCCCCAACTCTTCACTGGGGGTGTGATGAGGTGGTACCAGGTGGAAGGCATAGAGTGGCTCAGGGTGAGTGAGAGCTGAAAAAACACATGACCAGCAGAGGGCAGTAAATTCATTCACCATTGTCTGGAATTGGAGCTGTGTTCTGTTTCCTTAAAGGAAGAGTTAACTGAAATATATGACAATTCTGTAATCATTTACTCACCCGCGAGTAGTTCCAAACCTGTGTGAATGTTTAATCTGCCGAGGAAAGTTTGTAACCAGACTGTTTTGGGTCACCATTGTCTTCCATAGTAGGGGAAAAATACAATGGAAGTCAATGGTGACCCAAAACAGCCTGGTATTTCTTCCAAATATCTTCCTTTGTGTTCAACAGAACAAAGAAATGTATACAGGTTTGGAACTACTTGAGGTTGAGTAAATTATGCTGGTATTTTCATTATTGGATGAACTATTCCTTTAATGTTTTGTAAATGCTTTGAGCTGCATAAAAAGGGATAAGCAAACACCTGTTTATCTTATGCTCTTAAATATGGGGATTTATACAAATTAGTTTATTATGTGAATCTGCTTCGCAGATGCTGTGGGAGAATGGTATCAATGGTATCCTGGCTGATGAGATGGGTCTTGGGAAAACCATTCAGTGCATTGCGCATATTGCGATGATGGTTGAGAAGAAGGTTCTCGGGCCCTTCCTTGTTGTGGCTCCTTTGTCCACTCTTCCAAACTGGATCTCAGAATTCAAGCGCTTCACCCCTGAGGTGTGAAACAATAAATGTTGTTCATCTTCATTAAAAAGCTTGAAGTTTCGGTTAATTGACTGTTTTGTTCTTGCTTTCTGTTTAAGGTGTCTGTCCTGCTGTATCATGGTCCACAAAAAGAGAGGATGGACCTGGTGAAGAAGATCCGTCAAGCACAGGGTCCTCTCAGAATGTGTCCTGTGGTTGTTACATCTTTTGAAATAGCCATGAGAGACAGAAAACTTCTACAGGTAAACAGATCTGCTGTTGCATTGCTTTACTTGCATATATAAATGCATTTTTTCTTGCATAAAAATATAAGTCTGGTCTTTGTGTGTGGTTCATCAGTACGTTTTCCCATTCTGCTACTTTAGTGTAAAACTGATGAGCTTATAACACTGAACTTAATCATGAATGGAATGTTGTCATGTTTGTCTCTTCAGCGTTTCCACTGGAACTATATGATTGTGGATGAGGGCCACAGGATTAAAAACTTGAACTGCCGGCTGGTGCAAGAACTGAAGATGCTGATGAGTGACAACAAACTGCTGCTGACAGGAACCCCCCTGCAGAATAACCTGTCCGAGCTGTGGTCTCTACTCAACTTCCTCCTCCCCGATGTGTTTGATGACCTGAAGAGGTAAGAAGCCACATGCAGAAGGAGTTCAAAATACTTATTTTGTTTTAAGAACAGAGGATTTTCTTGATTTCATATCAAAAGTTGATTTAATTTTTTTCCCTCTGTTCTCAGTTTTGAGTCATGGTTTGATATTAGCACCATAACTTCTGATGCAGAAAACATTGTGGCTAATGAGCGTGAGCAGAATATCCTTCACATGCTACATCAGGTATCTTCACGAAATATGAATCTTAAATGGCCTTTGGCTAGATGAAGGCTGATTATTTGTATCATTTACACTCGTTCGGCATGTTAATGTTTTCAGATTCTCACACCCTTTCTTCTGAGAAGACTGAAGGCAGACGTCACACTGGAGGTTCCACCTAAGAAAGAGATTGTAGTGTACGCACCACTCACCAACAAACAGGAGACCTTCTACATGGCCATAGTGAACAAGACCATAGCAAAGCTGCTGGGTCAGGAGAAGGTGAGTTCTACGCAGTGGCTTATTTGCACTAACACAAATATCTTGCATAAATTCTGTTGATGGGCTGAATGAAACGTCAATGAACTTTTTGTTGTGTTTTAATGGAAAAATCAAACTGCAGTTACTGTGGTACAGAAAGCACCGAGCAATGCTTGACAACTTTCCAGCAGTAATTAGTATTTACAGCTGTTTAGAATTCCTGGTGTTCTTTAAACAACCAAATACAAGATGCATTCTAATCAAAATGTCCATTTTTTTTTTTTGTTCTTGGCGTGAACAGGATGTTAAAGTTAAAGCAGGAGGAGTGTGAAGTATTCATTCGTTTTTAAACTGATCTTTTATTAAGGATGATTCAGCAGCTGTGCCGCTAACATCAAATGGCCGACCGAAGCGCAGGACCAGGAAGGTGGTGAACTATTTTGAGTCGAACACTGACTCTGCGAAAGAACTAGAGAAATACCTAGAGAAGGTTCAGAAAGAGATGGAAGGTCAGGCCAGGTATGTCCCTCTTTTATTTAGCAGTTTAACCTCTGCTTTAATCTCAGCTGTGAGCTTTTTGACGTGACGTGGTTACTCTCTCCTTAGCTCCAGCCCAGTCGTGGATGTGTCTATGCCAGTGGATGCGCAAGTCAACTTGAAACTGCAAAACATACTGATGCTGCTGAAGAGGTGCTGCAACCATGCTTACTTGATAGAGTATCCCCTGGACCCTGCCACTGGAGATTTTAAGGTACTAACTGTGCATGAGTTGGAATGGTCTGATCTGGTATGAAGGCATTGACCGCGTAACGAGTGCAAGAATTATCTAATATCTACAGATTGATGAGCAGTTAGTGGAAGCATCAGGGAAGTTTCTAATCCTGGACCGAATGCTTCCTGAACTGAAGAAAAGAGGTCACAAGGTAAAGTTCACATTCTCTCATGCATGCATTTTAATGATTAACAGCTCTATCAGCCAGTGTCAAACTCCACTGTGGTTAGAAGCCAATTTTGCACACATTTAATTGCCTGCATACAATTTCTGTATGTATTGTGGAGATAGGTGCTGAATTTAATAATTTTTTTTAATGCATTTAACCGAAGCCTTGTGCTCACTAAGGATGCATTTGATTAAAAATAAATACATTGTGATTTCCTGTGATGCAAAGCTAATTTGTCAGCATCAGTACTTTAGTCTTCAGTGTCACAATCATTCATTCCAATAATTATGATTTGTTTTTTTGTTTTTCTCCAAACAGGTGCTGATCTTCAGCCAGATGACCTCCATATTAGACATTCTGATGGATTATTGTTATCTCCGTGGTTATGAGTACAGCCGACTGGATGGGTCAATGAAATACCAAGACCGAGATGAGAACGTGAGCTGCAGATTGTTGGTTAATCCAAATTGCTTTACAGTTAGTGTAAGTGGTTTTCATTTGAGTCTTCTTTATCATGCAGATGAGGAAGTTTTCTTCTGATCCGGAGGTGTTCCTCTTCCTCCTAAGCACTCGAGCTGGTGGTCTTGGGATCAACCTTACAGCTGCTGACACAGTCATCATCTTTGACAGTGACTGGGTATGAATTTAGCTGTTCACCTGTTCATATGTGACTTGTGCGGTGCAGACAAAATGTTGAGTTTGTTACACGATTTTAAGTTAAATTGTCTTTTTTATTATTTTTTTTTTTTCTTCTTTAATTTGATTTTAACATCTGGACAAAATCTTAAATTTTGGCCGCAGAGTGAAAAGAGCTGCTAAAGCATCTGTTCTTTCAGTAGTTTTGACTTGACTTGCAAGCCTCATTCTCAACACGTTTTATGTATTTTTATCTTCAGAATCCTCAGGCAGATTTGCAGGCGCAGGATCGTTGCCACCGGATTGGGCAAACAAAGCCTGTGATGGTTTACCGCCTCATTACAGCCAACACCATTGATGAGAAGATCCTGGAGAGAGCTTCTGCCAAGAGAAAGCTAGAGAAGATGGTCATTCACAAAAGTATGTAGCTTTTGCAGAAAATACCATGTTCACAACCTTAGGAGTTAATTGAATCAGTTTATTATAGATCTATTTTGTTTGCTGTGACTCTCCATTGACTTTTCCCTTACATTTGTCGTCTTTTTTTTCTTTTTAAGATAAGTTTAAAGGTTCTAAAGCAGAGCTGAAACAGACCAAGAGCTGTGTGGATGTAAATGAGCTTGTGGAGCTGCTGAAGTCCAGAGACTACGACGGGTACAGATTTTCTTACAGTATTTCCACAGTCACAAGACTTCTAATCCATCACAAAGTATTGCCAAATTCAGTTGTACTGTAAGTTGCAACACAATGACTGTTCTCATGTGATTCATGCTGTTGCAGGGCAGTGAAAGGCACCAAAGGAAAGGTCATCAGTGATAAAGATCTAGAGATCCTACTGGACCGTAGTGATTTAATGAGTAAGTTGTGTCGTCTTTTTTTCTGTGTAGATTCCACTGAATATTGTTTTTTTTTTTTTTTTTTTTTTTTTTTTTTTTTTTCCATCCTCGTTGCTCGTGCCCTTCTCATGAGTCGAATCTGTCTTTTCAGATCAAGCCAAGAAGCGTGGTAAACGAGAGAAGGATGGGGTGTTTAAAGTTATTGAGACCAAAGATGATGGTGGGGACATCAGTCTGTCTTGAGCACTTGCGCTTGAAATCTGCCATTAGGCCAAAGTTGAGTTATCATTGCTACACTGATCAAGCAACAATTACTGCTCCAAAAGCTGCCTTCTGGTTCTACTGACATCCTTTTCCATTTTAGACCGTTAAGTTGACCTGCTGCTTTTAATAAGTCCATCCTTAGTTATGATTTTAAGCAGATTTAACATGTTTTTTTTCCAGTACCATGTCAACTTTGTTTTGGGATTAGCACTAAAGAACAGGAATCCCACGTTTCGGTTATGTTGTAAATACTGTTGTACATTTCATATGTAGTTGGCTATATAGTAATTGCACATGTAAACCGCTTCCACGCACTTTGACCCTCTAGAGTACTATAGAACAAACTTTCCTTTTTGTTTTCAAAAATATAATAAATATTTTCTATACAGTAGTTGAATTTTTATTTAACTTTGAGTTATAATTTAGCATTTCAAACAACAACGGAGGTAGAAAACCAATCGTTTTAGTTTTGCTGGTTCTCTTCTAGTTTTCTTCTTATGTCCTGAATCACTGCAGGGAAGAAAACCAGAATGAAAATATAATCTCATGAAGACGGGATTCATACAGTTACAATGATTGGCTGTGTGTGCATTTTTAATAAATTCAATAATTTGGGGTTTGGTAAAGTTTTGGTAACATTTTATGAAGCCTATATTTTATAAGGGCATTATAACCAATGCATATAAATCTCTTAATATTCATAAGCTTATTTGTGGTTATAACACTAAGCGTTTCATTCACTTGAAAGTTGATTATATTTCTTACAGTTCTAATGCACAAGTCTCAATCTTGCTATTTTACTTGGGTTACTTTAAAGTATTACCAGTATTATTAGTTTGTCTATATAACTGGTCATACGATCAGATGACTTTAGTTTGACACTTTTCTCTAATCATATCAATTTATTTTAATGGTACATTTTATATACAGCTCTTGATGTGTAACTCGACTACATGTCAACTAGCCTTCGTTAGAGTAATAGTGTGTTTCCTAATATCTATGCTAACTTTATTGTGATGGTTTCTCAACAGACACTGAGTGTAGGATACCTACCCTACTTAAGTCTACTAATACTCTTAGGTTTATATAATTGTGTGTGTATATCATTTTTAGTTAAAGCTAGCTCACAGTAGAATCAATATTAGCCTCACACTTGCAAGATGTTGTAAGGCACTGTGCAGAAACAATATAATATAGTCCATTATAAATGAAGTAGATTTAAATATGTATTACAATAATATTTATGCATATTCATGAGATGTTGTAATACATAATTTATATTATAATGCATTATGCCTTCATTATAAAGCTTTAAGAATACCCTTACAATGTATTATAAATACAGGCTGCATAGAAACGTTACCATTTTGTTCCCTTATGCATAGCAAATACTGCAGTTTCTCGGATCAAATTATAATTTAAGACCTTCGTTCATTGCAACACAAATTTGGATATTTGTGATGAAACCAGCTTTCTGACCCTCCATGCAACTACCACATTCAAGACCCAGAAAAGTAGAGGATTGTTTAAATAGTCCGTGTGACATCATTGGTCCAGTGGTAATTTCATGAAGCTACAAACATACTTTTTGTGTGCAAAAAAAACTATTCCAACAATGTTTTCACTTTTCAGTTTTTGCCGCACATTCAGGAGAGTATGGGGACACAAGCATGTGTATGTAGGTATGAGTGGTTCACATGGACTATTTTAACAATGTACTCGCTACCTTTCTGGGCCTTGAACTTAGTGGTGTTGGGAAGCTCTCTCATTTCAGCAAAAAATATCTTAGTGTTCCGGAGATGAAGAAAGGTCTCTGGATTTGGAACATTAAGGTAAGGATTTTTTTATTTTTGATTGAACTAACCCTTTTAAAGCTGTATTTCCAGCAGCCAGTATGGCAAACATAATACATTTTTTTAAGTTAAAAAAAAAAAATTTAAAATACAAATCTGTAATGTCTCTTTGTTACTTTTAATGCATTCTTGCTTAAAGTCTTACTATCTTCAAATTTTTTAATCGTGGTGCTCATTTTTTCAAAACTTTGCACTATTTTTCTAGTTTACTAATCAAATAAAGCTGCCTGCAAGTCATGTTGTAATTCTGAGATGACAACACGGTGACATTGTACTCTATCTAAATTATGTTTCTATGGCAACAATTTCACTTGCTCCCGAATTTATAAATATGAACTCAGAGCGTTATGAGAGTTGTTTAGGTGCTTCCCTCGAGTCTTACTACATGTAAAGCTAAGAGTAAAATGTCACACGTTGCCATCTCGAAATTACGGTAATTATGAGATGGCGTGAACGCTGCAAAAGTTTGCGACACTGAGATTTCAGGTCAGAGTTCACACCCTCAAGACTGCTGTAATTAAGAAGCCAAACCAAGTACTAAAATCATTTTTTCATCTCAACTTCACTCTTATAATTTAATAAATTATGCCTAAAAAATAAAAATACACTAGTAATTTACTATTAATAGTAATAGTAAATAATAGTAATAAACTATTTAAGTAATCAGATCACATACCCTCATCAGGAATCATTCCCTCGTCCACTTTTGAGAACTTCTGAGCATTTCTTTGATGGTTTGTAGTGATGTCAGTGATGGTCATGGGAGGATCAGCTGCTTCCATGTGACCCATTTTCTGCATGATCTTGTCGCTGAGGCCGAGGTAGTCCTTTCTCAAGTCCTCCATCTCCACTAACAGCACCTCTCTCTCTCGCTCCAGCAGTCGAATGGCCTCTTTGAGTCGTGCTCCTTCCTTCGTGCTTGCCATCTTCTCTGTATGAACGCATTCCAGCTTCTCTGTCAGGACTTGATTGTCTTTCTTGAGTTTACGGACCATCTCCATCGAAGTCTCGCACTCTCTTCTCAAACCATCGGACTTCTGCAGACAGGCTTTCTGCTGCTCCTGCAGCTGGAGCATCTCCACTCTCTGCTTGTTGTGAATCAGTTTAGACTCATATTTCACAGCCTCCACTTGTTGAAGTGCTTTGTCTCTTTCCGTTTTGCAGTTTTCCAACTCGGCGTTCAGTTTCTCGATCACCTCCTGAAGTTCCTTAACCTTCTTCTCATTATCAGACTCTTTGGAGCGAGTCGAATGAATGAGCTCCTTGTTCTTCTCCTGAGCTTTACATAAATGTTCTCTGAGGTTTGCAGATTCACTTCTCATGGCTGATATCTCATGCTCAAGTCTGTGATGAATGCTGATGTTCTTCTTGTGTTCGGCGTCCATCATCTCAACCGTCTGTTTACATAAGGCAAGATCCCGATCTGCGACGTCTCTTTGCTCCTCCAGAAGTTTCTGCTTGGTTAGCAGCTCCTGAGACATCTGCTGGAGCTTCCTCAGCGATTTCTGACAGCTCTTTTTCTCATTGAGCTCCACGTGAAGTTGGTCCTTCGTGGCATTAGCACGTGTTTTCAGACGCTCGTATTTCTCCATCAGTGCTTTGAGCTGCTTCAGACACGTTTTGTTGTGACTTTTGGCTTCAGCGAGTTCCTTCTTCAACTCTTCAGAGGTTTGCTCAAACCTGGTGGTGATTTTGGTATTTTTCTGTTCCTCACACTTCAGCTTTTCAGTTACAAGTTGGGTTTCCTTCTCTTTTTGCTTTGACGTCTCTTTCATATCTTTCAGTTCCCGTTGCTTGACCAGCAACAAATGGACAAGATGTTGATTCTCCAAGTCCTTCTGTTGCAGTTGTTCCTTCACGACTTCAAAGAAGTCAAGATGTTTGCTCTTCAAAGATGAGCTTTTATCAGCTCTGCTTCTTTCTCTAGCCTTTGGTACTTCCTTCAAAACTGCTTTGGACGGGTTTGAGGAACATTCAACAGATCTTGTTGAATTAGACTTAATAAAGTAACCAAAGGGCAGGTGTAAGGCTTTATGATCCATGTGGAAATCATATTTTGACCCGAGGATACTCATCGTAGCCTCTTCTTTTTTCAGCAGATCTGCTCCAGCTAGAATTCTTTGCATGGATTCCATCGCCTGCTCACTAAAATCTTGACTGACATTTTCATTTGTATTTCGCAGTAAACTCTGTCGCACTTTCAAGAACTTGTTTTCAAGTGTATCCACTGCAGCATGCTGGGATTTAGCAGGGAGTGCTTTTCCTTTCTTCCACTGACTAAAAAGCAGCTCTTTGTCATTTGATTGCATTTCTTGCTGACGGCTGCCCAACTTATCAGGAGCTGGTCTGACACAGTCCTGCAGCATGTCTTCAGTGCTATCAAGTTTAAATCTTCTAATCTGTTTAACGTCCAGGTCCATGAGTTGAGTTTCTACTGCAAGTAATCCAGGCAGATCATTTAGGCAAGAGTGTTCGAGATTTAGCCTACTTCTAATAAGCACTTTATAAATGTCTAAATGAGCCCTTACCTTACTTGCATTACTCCCCAGCATCCAAACGGACTGCAACTGAAGCCTACTGTGCCACTCAATCCCCATTGTTCAAAACGCTTTAAAATGTCTGTCGCCATAGTAACAGGATCAATGCTGGCAACGCAAAGCACTAGGAAAAAGACGTTATAAAATGGTTTTGAACAGAACCAGTTCCGCTTGAATGAGTGAAACGTTAGCGTGGACAGAACAAAAGCGGCTATTATCACACTGCGGATGCTCAACTTATACTTGACTAGCATGTTTTACTATTTGGTAAGAATGGGAAACTTAAGACTGAGGAAGCATCATAGATGCTTTTTAGCTTCCCTAATAATCCTGACAGAAACAAAAACTAAATTTAAAAATTATTATTATTTTGTAAACAAACTACATGGCATAACCTTGATTTATTTTTGCTTTTTATTTTAAAAAATTAACTAAACAGTTTGACACCCAAAATTTTAAATACTTCCTACATGCAGTGAGTATATGCTACATGATCTATGCTGATATTAAACGTTTTCTTTTTTGTATAAGATGTAATGCATTTAAATAACTGTGTAGTTGTTTAGTTAAGTCTGTTTTGGTAGAATTTCTTTTTTAGATTTGTAATACATATATTAATGTAGCATGTTACTGTAGAAATAATGTAACTACAGGCCCAGTGTTAATGATGGTTGTTTCTCAACTTGACTGCTGCTGTACTCACTGTATAAAAGTAGTTGAAAAAAGTGGGATAGGATAAGTTAAACCTTCAAACACATTTTTAAAATCACTAAATGTAACAATTTTTGATGAAAGCAATATCTTAAAAGGGACCAGAAACT
>JAUYWG010000047.1:5575624-5586494 GCA_034779775.1 Enteromius afrohamiltoni | reverse complement strand
CAAACACTAAAATTTATATATATATATATATATATAAAAAATTAAAAATAATAAATGGCTACTGTATGAATAATATAAAATCCATAAAAGTAACTGTAATCGTATTATGACACTTTTTAAATATGTAATCCTTCACAAGTGTTTATTTTTTTATTTTTTGTAATACAGATTTTGAATAATCAGTTTGCTACTCAGAAAAGCATATATACATTCATATAAAATTTATTTTAAAAAAATTAATGATATACTAAGTTACTTATATATATATATATATATATACACACACACACCATCTAACACACGCCCTGGATATATCTTATCAGTTCATAAACTGACTGATATAATTGCAGAGATAAAAGATAACTTAATCTAGTCGCCCTGCGCTCTTCAACATAACCACATGTTGTTTTACTGGACAGAACAGCCTAGCCCTAAGTAAAAGTAAATTTACATGGCAAATTACCCTGGTAAGTTCTGAGACTAAACACACAGGCGTACAGGACATCCACCACCCTAAAGCTTAAGAGAGCACACACGATGCTCAACTCATTTTGGTTGAACGCAGAAAGCAAACTTTCATTGATCTTTGAAGACCAGACCCCGCGCCCGCGCGCGCGAGAGAGAGCGAGAGCGCGCGATCACACAATCAATCACAAAGCAGCTGGCGGATTTAGTGAAATACTGAAATTAGCCCATTTTACACAACTCACAAACTACCATAACATGGAGTTTAAAGCAAAACGCACGCTGATCGACTGTGACAAAGCAGTAAAATAAGAAAGCCTGGCTCCAAAGTTTGCAAGGTTGCAAATTAAGCCATCTAATAATAGCAAGCATAAAAATAACTTAAGAACTCACCGAGAACACTGCCGTTTACCAATAAACATGCGCTGAGAGTGTGTGTGTAACGCATTAAACCGTTATGGTGTAAATGACAGGTATCTCTCTGAAGCGCGTCTCATGAGGCTTTCAACGCCAGCGACGCAAATCAACAAGCGCTCAATGTCTGCCAAACTCTCCGTTTCAGCTCTCACTACACGAGGAGATCCGCTTTCTGGCGTGAATCGGTTCACACCTGGTCAAATGTGACCGTCACCAGATATTACACGAGCTCAAGTCCCATTTTTTAAACTTTTAACCGGTCGTTAAAACACAGACGACCGCAGACTAACAAACAGGCACCCGGAAAACAACAAGAGTTTGTGAAGAACGACTTTCAGATTATACACGATATGAAATGAGGCTGTCACCTTCATCGGAGTTGTGGCATTTAACGCTACGGTTCGTGACTGAGAAATGCCGATTCCTCGGTCCGCTGTCTTCCGCCATCTTGGTTCTGTTCAAACTTTGCTGTGACGTCGTACAGCCCCAGTTTCCCTCATGCTGTACATATCAACTTAACGCAGTCATTCAGAGATGTTTGGGAAACAAAGACGGGTTTGTCAGCGTGGATAACAAAATAAAACGAGACGTACATATTCATGTCACTGAGTCAGTTTGTGGCACTAGAAATAAAGTGAAAATTCAAGCCACTCAGCAATATGTAATACAATATACTAGAATCTGATTATAATATTAGTATACATCATAGGATTGTATTAAACAGCAGCAGCTGTGTCTACCGCAGTTTTGGAGAAAGTTACTTTTAAAAGTAATGTATTACAATATTGCCTTACGCCCTAAAAACGTAACTAATTACGTTACTTTGTGTGGAAAGTAATTCGTTACATTACGTTACTTCCGCGTTACTTTTAAAATATTGCCAGAACTTGAGTGCTTGTTTTTAACATAAGTTGTATTTATAGCAAATGTAAAAGCTCTTTCACACCAAAAAGTGTCACGAATAAACCTAAAAAAAAAAAGTAAATTCACATCTGTAAAGTAAAATACAGGAGAAAGTTCAATACTCTTCAGCAAAAAACAAAACAAAACAATAAAGCGCAGTCATTTTTGCATTTTTGTAAGTATGGTTGAAATTGATCATCAAAGGTCAGCACTGGTTAATAAAATGAGATTGGATACATTTGTGTAATTTATTATTGCAGGTTTGCGTCATATTCTGAGTTTTTTTTTAATTCATTTTAATGAATACTAAATCTGTTTTGTGAGTGAGGACTAATGCGCATTCACATTTAGTCTTGTACTAAACTGTATTCACACAATGCAACGCACACAATGCCTCTGTATTTCTCCCAACATGTCACTCAATAAATAAGGAAACAAAGTTACTTACATGAAAAAGTAACTCTATTATGTTACTCTAAAATTAAAAAGTAATGCGTTACTTTACTAGTTACTTGGAAAAAGTAATATCATTACGTAACTACACTGGTCTACTGCAATACAAAAGCAAAAAAAGTCTCGTTGACTAACTTTATTTTTAACGTTTAGAAAGAAAACTGATTTTATTAGGATGGTCAGATCTCTTCACCTGAAAACAGAATGCTCTTTGGATCTCTTTGGAGAAAACTGCCTTAATGTTCAAGTTCAAAAAAGGTAAACATTTTTTTGATCCCATATAATGCGATTTTTCCCTGAGAAACTAAACTGCAGAAAACAAAAGATGTGTGCAGATTTAAAGGAGCAGCTCTCAGAGGCACAGCATATCTAGGACTGGTCTATTTTTAGACTGACACGTTTAAAATCCATCCGCATATGTTGCCCGTTTTATAACTCTCCAGGTCAGAATGTCACAGAAGAATTCTTCAGCGAAAAATAAATAAATGATGAACGCATAGAAATTCAAGAGGAAATAAATTCAAAGCTGTCAGCAAATAACACTGTGGTACAGATTAAATGTATGGTAATTGCATTGCAATAATTAGTGATAAATAATTAAAATGTTATTATTTTATTGTAGTTATTTATTATAATTAGTATTCCGGATCAATCCTCTTCAAATCCCAAAATTATTTTGTACTATTAGTGTTGCAATCTAGACCAGTACTACAAAACAAAAGATGTATTATTTTAGAGGGAAAAAAGCGAGATTGTTTGCAGTATCTGTTATTAATATTTAATATTTTATTCGTGCAAAATGTTATTAAATATTTTAGTAATTTGTCAGCTGAGTGTATGTTGACATAACATCTAAATATGAGTCATCAATCTAGGCTTACATCCCTAAATCAGAGCAGCGGGAGCATATTTATACATGCGCAGTACTACTCCATTCTAGATGGTGGCAGCATAATACCAACAAACTATTTACTTGCTCGAGAGAAGGGCTTCAGGCACAGTGGGCGGTGCTTTGTAGTTTATTAACTCAATGTGTAGTCGTTTGTGTTGCCGTGTTGTAACTTGACTTCAATGGTGGGTTTGTAAACGGTTGTTTAGAGAATGACGGAAGTGTGTAAAGAGGTGAGCGGTCCGGCGGAGAGATGGAGCCTGCGCTCCGGCGCTGTCAGTGTGGAGATACTCTCTCTGGGCGGCGTGATCCAGTCCATCAGGACACCCGACCAGCGCGGACAAAGCGCCGATATAGTGTTAGGATACGATGATGCAGAAGGCAAGTTTCATTCCATGGGAAATCAGAGCTGGAAAGAGTTTAATTATTGTGAATAGCAGGTGTTTGCGCCTGATGTGTTGATTAGAGACACTTGGAGTGATGTCTCGTGACCTGTCCAACAAGTTCCTGCTGGATGCGGCCACTTACAGAGAAATTTCAAGAATCAATAGTTTTCTCAAAAAGCAGTTCGATATATATATATATATCAAGGATTTCATACTTCTTTTAAGTCTAAAAAGCAACTTCTAAGTAATAATGTTTCGATACAAGTTTGTCTTAATAACTGGCAAACTAAATACAAAGTGTATTTATATTCTTTAATTACATTTTCTTTGCACATTTTGTTTTAAAAAGAAAGTCGGAGTCACGCAGCAATATGTAGTCATCAGAATCTGGTTATACATGATTATATTAAATGGCATCTGTGCCAACTTCAATAAATATGCTGCCGGAGAAGTTGTGAATGTTGTTGTGGTCAAAGGTTGTAAGGCACTGTTGTAATCCGCTGAGCAGGCATGGTTATGTCACTGCTTGACTAGACCTAACTATAGAAGGAAATGGTATTGAATGAAAGACATGCTTAATTCCCTTTATTTCACTCCAGGATATCTCTCAAACCCTCGCTACTTTGGAGCTGTGATAGGCCGGGTTGCAAACCGCATTGCCAAGGGCCAGTTTGTGGTAGATGAGAAGGAATATCAGTTGGCTATAAACAATGGACCCAATGCTCTGCATGGAGGACTGAAGGGCTTTGACAAGGTACATTTGAAATTAAAATCATTTCTATTCCGTTTCTCCAAAACAAGCTTTCATATGATGTCAGTTAAACATCAATTCATAACGGAGGTTTGTGTGTTGTAGGCCGCGTGGACTGCAGAGGCGGTGGATAACGGAGTAAAGCTGAGTCACAGCAGTCCAGATGGTGACAAGGGTTATCCTGGGAACCTAAAGGCCTCTGTCACCTACAGGCTGGAGAAGAACACACTGAGTGTGCTGTTCCATGCACAGACGGACCGTACTACACCCATCAACCTCACCAACCATTCTTACTTCAACCTGGCTGGACAGGTACGGCCACAAGCACACAGTTTATAAACTCTGTCTTACACTACAAGCCTGAGAACTCTCTTTTGTGGGCAGGTGTATTCCTGCTCTTAATAAATGTTTTTTCTGCTTTCTGCAGGGAACACCAGATATTTACGACCATGAGGTGACCATCTCAGCAGAGTCGTACCTCCCTGTGGATGATACGATGATCCCCACAGGTATTTTTATCACATTATTTCAGAATATTAAATTTTTTTTAATGTCTGTAACTAGTAACTTGCATACATGGTTTTGTGAGGTTTCTTAAAGTGACCCTATTATGGGTTATCAAAGGTTGATATTTTTGGTTTTGGGATTTCCAAACAGGTTGACCTGCATGCAAGGTCAAAAAAACGCTTGAATTTTTCTATAATATGCGTTTATTTTGTTTTACCTAAATGAGTCCTAAATTATTTGTTTAATGATTAATTTCTCCGAGCCCATCAAGTGATTGGTTGATTTTTGAGCTTTTAAATATAACATAATTGGCAAATAATTAATTTGCATTTTCATGCAGACCGACGCAAAAAGAGTGAAGCAGTATGCTAAGATGACACAACTTGGGACTCGTTTTAAAAATGATTCAGAGTCGACACTTTCTTTTAATTGACAATAACTTTACACAGATTTAAAAGTTAGTAGGGAGTTTTCATTCACGTAGGGCTGTGGCACACACCGTATTAAAAATCCGTAACTGTGGGACTTTAACTATGTACAGGGGAGGTGAAACCTGTGGAGAAGACCCTGTTTGATCTGAGAAAGCCTGTCCTTCTGGGCTCTAGACTGAAAGAGCTGCCTGGTCCAGGCTTTGATCACAATTTCTGTCTGTGTACACCTGGTGATCCGCCACTGGAGAGAAAATGTGCTCGGTAACCCGTGTTCTTTCAATTGGATTATTGACCCTGCGTGATTACTCTATATGTGCTTTAATATTGGTCTGTGTAGAGTGGTGCATCCTGGGACAGGCCGTGTTCTGGAGGTCAGCACTACACAGCCTGGGGTTCAGTTCTACACGTCCAACTTCCTGGATGGGACACTGAAAGGAAAAGGTGGAGCTGCTTACTCCAAACACAGTGCCTTCTGTTTAGAGACCCAAAACTGGCCAGATGCTGTTAACCAGGTAACTGAATGAAAAGTAATTCAGAGAAGAAATTGTAAAATGTACAATATTCAAAAGTTCGAGGTCATTGAGGTATTATTTTTAATACCGCTGTTCTGTTGGGATGCATTAAGGATTAAGGTGGTCAAAGTTAACAGTAAAGATGTTTTATTGAACTTTCTATTAATCAGAAAATCCTGAAAATTGGCTCCAACAGAACTATTAAGCAGCACAGCTGTTTTCTACATGGATAAGAAATATTTCTTGAGTAAATCAGAATACCAGAATGATTTCTGAAGCATCATGTGACACTGAAGACTGGAGTAATGGTGCTGAAAATTTGCATCAAAGGAATAAAATTCAGTTTAAAATGTATTGAAATAGAAAACAGGCCTTTTAAATTGTAATATTTAAATCTAACAGTATTTTTCTTTATAAAGAAATAGAGCCTTGGTATGCATAAGAGACATAAATTAAAAGCATTAAAAATCTTTCAAACCCCAAACTTTTGAACTGTACTATACATTATATATATACATAAAATATACATACATGATGTGATGTTTCTGAATGAATGTGTTTCTTCTCAGCCTCATTTTCCTGATGCTCTGCTGAGGCCAGGAGAGACGTACACGCACACAACACGCTTCACATTCTCTGTGCTCTGAAGTCACAACAGCACATCTTTTCTACATCACCAATACAATGTACCATGATGCTGTATTTCTATAATGCACTCATGTTTTAGATGATATTTGTTCCATAAATAAATATGGTAAATCTTACCATAAATCCTGCTCTAACACAATAACTAAAGTTAACAAGTAGCATTACAGTTTGCTTGTATTTCTACATTTTAATGTCATCTAATAGAAACAAAGGCAGTAATTGGTTTACAAAAATATATATTTTAGGGCGTTATCCAATAAAAATGCAATTATGTAATGAGACAACTGTAACATTTTACATTTGTAATTGTAATCACAATTATTTGGTAAATTATACACCCAAATATGAATACATTTTTATAAAAAAAAGAAAAGCCATTATTTTTAACCCAGTACATTTATTTTTAAATACACTTCATAATGCATCCTTTGGCAAAAATAGGACTTTTCATAGTAGTCCCACATTATAATAGAAGCCAATAACTCCAAACACTATAACTGTGTTTTTTTTTACAGTTTGACACAATTCACACTCACAAATAACTCATGCCATACGTTCAAGATTCATGCACATACTTGGTTTCTGTAATATTGTATTAAAGCAGTCCAATATGGACTGTCGGATTTAGGAAATGTTTGTGTGAAATCACACAGTGCCAACGTAAATTTTCTGCATGTAAAAGAAAATGAGTGCCTCCACAAATCAACTGCTGACATGTTATAAGGCTGTTTTCGGGTGAAATATCCTGCTGCGTGAAAAACGACTGTGTGCTACTGTGTGGAGATGAGGGACACTATGGTGTGTATGATGCGAGATCCTCGAGGACAGCTGATCAGATCCATGCTGGGATTTCTGATCTTCTCCTCTAAGAGCTGATCCAGCTCCCAGCGCAGCTCTTTCACCAGCTCGGCCACCTACACAAACACAGTCAGAAATCAAACACTGCCATAGCATGACATAATATTCTAGTGCAAGTCTAATCACCTCATGAGACGCAGCGGCAAATCTGATCCAGCCGTCGTCCAGAGAGATGATGAACTGTCCACGCTGCAGCTCTACGCTCACTTTCCCGCCACCGAACAGCACCATGGGATACACACACACCATGCTACAGTCACGGATGAACACTCGACTCGTCTTTACCTTCTCATGGTACACCAGGTATGGGCTGTCATAGTGTCGCACCTACACAGAGTGAAAGCTTATATATATTTGTGATATACAAGCAGAGGGCAGGGGTGTAAGGTTAATTATAGTCTAACCTAATGTTAGTGTGATCTGTTAACACGCATGATAAATTAATGGTCTTTTTAGGCAAGTAAGTGTCATGGCATGAAATGTTTTTAATATGATGGAAAATGTTAGCCTGGCTATAAAGCTCATAGGAGCTTAGTCTGGCCAAGCTACCTTACTACCCGCCTTCTGGGAGGCGGGCTTAACCTGCGCCCATCAGACGCCTCTGTATACTACTGGACGAATCTACAACCAATCAGACCACTCATTCTCATGACATACAGTATGCGTAGCGACGGAGCCTGAAGCCACCGTAACCTTCATTAAAGCAGCAGGAAAATGTCTTCACTTAAGACAGAGAGAGCTTGTTTCTTATTGGTTCCCACTTTTTGGGGAACAGAAATGCTCTAAAACGAAATTGAATGTAGCGTCACAGGAAGTATGGGCGGGCCCAGGCTAGGAAAATGCATCAACAATGCTTTTGAACTTGAGTCAGGCAAACCACGCCAAATGATTCAAAGTGTAAATGAATCACGTATCGCGAATCACTCGATTAGGAACAGGACTTTAGTTTGTTTCATTAATCATTATTTAAAATTAATTCCGCAAAGGCAGGGAGGAATAGACCAGAGATGGGAAAACCCCCCCTATATATAATACATATACAGTAGTCAACATTTAAAGTGGATCAAAAAAGGTTTTTTTTTCCCAAAACAAGAACGCTTTTTGGTTTTAGGACAACTTCGATAAAAGGTTTTGATCCACTTCAAATGTTGACTATTAATTATTTCAGCAACAAATGCCTATTTATTTTTTTTTTAGGACGTAAGATAGTTACAGAGAAGTTGACAGAGGAGGGGTGTATGTGGACGGCTCCGTCACTCTTGGTCATGAAGCGCAGCTCCTCTGCTTTAGGCTGCATCTTCACAGCTCCTTTACTGGTGAGCTTGTACTTCCCCTGAGGAGATCTCACCTAAATACAACACGGCATGTTTTACACACATCCACATGAATCATCATCCACACCAGTTCAGAGAAATCTGTGCACTGACCTGGACTACGTTAGGGTAGAGGGCCGCACACAACATGGCTGACATTAGCTTTGTGTTATCAGAGTTCAGGTTGGCCTGTGAGAGACAGAAAAACAAAAGAACAGTTGATACTAAGGATTTTCATCATCGTTTAAACTAAAATGTTTATACATCTTCTATTGATTTTACCCAAGCGTCTAAAACAACACATGCTTAAACCTACCACTGAACAATTTACATTCACTTTACATTTAGTCATTCAGCAAATGCTTTAATCCAAAGTGAGGACAATAGAAGTAATCAAAATCAACAAGGAGCCATGATATGCAAGTGATCTTTTCACATTTCTATGATCTTAAGTACAGTACATAAACTTCTTACAGTTCTGTAGTTTTTTGTCCCAGAACTCTTCACTGTTACCTCATATCCTGTGGCCTCCAGCACCCCATCACTTCCTTTTGAGCTCATTTTTTCAATGACCCTGGCCTTCAGTCCATCCTTCACAAAGCCAATGTCAGACAGAAGCTCTGCAAACTGCCTTTTAAGACATGCTATCTCCTGTGAGAACACACACACACACACACAAAACAGTTACGCCAGAATAATGTATGCCTAAATGACTGATGTCTATGCGCAGCCAATCAGAGTCCAGTCTCACCTGTAAGCCCCGGATCGAGAGGAAGTTCTCTCTGCAGTACTGATAACCAGCTTTAAAGCCGCTCTGTGCTGCGTTACACCAACCCTAAACAAAACACACATCACTGCAGTCTGAAAAATTATATCAAAAGGCACATTTTATGCACATATACTGCATGAATTATGAACGAACAAGTTATTTTTAGAAAAGAAATGGGATGATATGATCATAAGTAAATCAATTTAATGGGGAAATCATTTTTATGACTAATAGTGGTGGTCTAATTAAAAAAAGAAAAATATTTTCTGCTTGTATTGTTGATGCTTTTTTTTTTCCAGTATGTTCACATATTGGATGAATATCATCTAAAATAACTGCTCATTACAATTGAGCAATTTTTCTTGTTTACCATTATTAAATTGCATTATTTATCTATTAATATTATATATATAAAAAAAAAAAACTGGAACAGCTATATTAAATATATTCAGAGGTTCGGGTCACTTTTGGGACTTTTATGTTTTAAATGTTTTGGAAGAAGACTCTTAGGCTCACAAGAGGGCTTATGTGATCAAACATACAGTAAAAATATCAATATTGTGAAATGTTACAATTTAATATAATATAATGTCATGTCATATTATCTTTCAGAAATCATTTTAATATGCTGATTTCCTGCACAATACTTTTTTTAAAATGTATTATCAAGTTGCAAACAGTGGAAAGAAAAGATAATAAAGAACCGAATGAGAGACAGATGTCTGTTGATGGAAATAGAAATCATTACAGTAAATATACTCTTGTAAAGAAAATGCATTCAACAAATAAAAAAAGAACAAGCCACAAGTGGTGAAAGATGTGTATTATTATGAATTGAAGTCATTAATTTGATCAGAGCCTGTACTGACCTTGTACGCCTGCATCAAGGCTAGATGGTCGCTGTTTGCCAGAGAAAACCCCAACTTCTTTTCGTTAGCTTCCTCTCGTTTATCCCAGGGAGACACCTGTGAGTACGACATGATCTCAGTGAACATAGAGTGATATCATCCATGTGTGTCTGGGGACTTACAAATGGACTCTTGAAGGCCAAGCTGGCAGCGATGGTGAGGGCAGGGTCCAGGCAGCGGAAGATGGCTCCCAGCAGCATGAGTTTACCGATGCGGACGTCCACAGGCAGACAGGCCAAATGCCAGCCCAGCGGAGTCAGAGACTCCTCGTCCGTTAGTGCACCCAGGGCACACAGGCGCTGTTTAGCAGCCTCCAGACTGCCCTCTGCGGGTGGCTCAATAAGCTGAGAGAATACTGACTCCAGAGAACGCTCCGCGAACACCTCCAACACCTTAACCCTGGGAGAGAAGAACAGAAATGGGTTCACCTTTAAACTATTACGATCTTAAAGGGGTCATCCGGTGCCGCATGCACTTTTACACGTTGCTTGAACTGAAATGTGTGTTGGGAGTGTGTGTACACAACCATCCTACAATGATAAAGATCCACATTAAATTCTATTAAGTTCTATTAAATTAGAAGAAAAATAAGTTGCCCCTTCTGAAATCAAGCCATTCTCAAATGCATGTCGGTGTGGCGTCACACCAACAGAGGCCACT
>JAUYWG010000047.1:5540552-5575524 GCA_034779775.1 Enteromius afrohamiltoni | reverse complement strand
TATATATATATATTTGTGGTAACTACTATCCCATTCACTGCTTTTTTTTAAGTTAACTCAACTTTAAAAATAAGCAGAAAAAAATTTATCAAAAACCTAAAACTAGACTAAAATGGAAAAAAAGCAAAAAAACATTTACATTTCTTTGTTCTGACCAAATGGAAAAAAAAGAAAACTAAATTTTGCCAACAATGGGGATTAATTAACTTATATCACATCAAACCATGCAAAATCATTATAACTAATATATAATTATATGTATATAATTGTTTTTTTTTCAATATCATTTTGAACCCTGCCAGGTTATGTACTATTGACAATGTTAATAATTTATAGGCCTTCGAAAATGGTGTAGCCTATCAAATAAGACACAGCAGGCTTTAAGGGTTAAAGATGTTGTGACATCTACATTGTTACAGTGGCAACAATGCGGGAATTGTGCCACCGTGGATCATCTAAGTTGAATTGTTTGGATCCGGCTGGGAGCGTGTGGCCGATCGGGGCTGCTGGGGTATTGTCCTGCAGGAGAACCGCAGGATCCCGGATGCACGCTTGTAACCCCGAAGCTCTGTCTCACATGCATTAAACATCAGCTGCCACTCAAACTTTAACTGCAGGTTCACAGTGTAATTGCTTCCTATTTTAGTGAGGTCGATGCCAACTGCATAGCAATGAGACAACAGCTGCACACGACACACACACACGCACGCACGCTCAAGCACACAAGTAGTCACGTGCTCGCCCAGGCACTTTCTCGCACACTTGCTTTCCCTCATGCATACATGCGCGCACGCAGACGCTCACAGTTAGAGTTAGCTTTCATTAACATTGATTAATGTAATGCATCTGCTCCTTGCGGTGACAAGACCTCGCTGTCATGAGCGCAGACAGGAACATAAACCGTGAATACTTGATTCAAACCAAGTCCTACCCATCTTATCTGGGGTCAGGCATTTAGTTCGAGCAGGTTGGAAGCAGTTATCAAAGGTTGGTGCTGATCTGGGATCAGATTAGTGGCCTCCACAGTGTTTAAACTAAATTATGGTGGATCTGATTTAGGATCAGGCTTAAGGGGATTTGAGACTCTAGTGAACAGCGAGCGCTCAAGCAGCCAGGATTCTGCGTGCAAGAGTATGATCACTGTTACAAAGAAAGATGATTCAATAGAATAACAGTTCACTGGAAGCCTTTATAATGCATTAGAAAGGGCTACGGACATAAGTAGGTATGTCAATAAGTATATGTCAATAATTAATAAAACTTAGAATTAATAATCTTATAATTTAAATGCAAAAAGTATATTTTAACTTAGTCTTAGCCTTAATAAAAAAAAATATATTTTATTTATTTATTTATTTTCTTTTTTAATAAACCTTAATAGCTGAAGTAAAACTTGTTGACTGGAATAATGATGTTGGAAATTCAGATTTGCCAACACATAAATGTGCCAGATCAGGGAGGAAGAGAGGCAGGTCTTGTTGGTGGCTTCATACTGGCCCAACAGGACCTGGTTCCATCACTCATGCTCCTGGAGTCAGTCAAATTGAAGTTCTCTCTATGAAAACCCAACTCTTGACTGCATTGGCCTCCCTGTTGAAAAAACCCAGCGTATGCTGGTAAGTTATGTATTGAAGCTGGGATGCTGCTTTGAGCTGGTCCTTGCTGGGTAAAAATGGACCAGCGCACGACCAGCAAAGGGCCAGCTTAAACCAACAAAAGAAAACAAAAACATACCTTGCCAGCATATGCTGTCGATCAAAAGGGTGGGGGACCTGCAGGCATTGTCGTTCAACAAATCGAGCTAACTCCAGTGCAACACTGGTTATGTGTCCAAGGTTCCTACCACTCCCTTCAGGGACCTAGTGGTAAACCTCCAAGCGCTGCCGCTGGAGGAGGCAGAACCAGCCACAGCTTAGCTCTGTTCTGTATCTGCACTGCGACAGTACATTGAATAGAACTCAGAACTTAGGACCTCAGAACAGCTCTTTGTCTGTTACAGAGGACAGCAGAAGGCAAAGCAGAGGATGGCCCACTGGACAGTAAATGCCATCACCTTGGCCTATGAAGCACAAGGTGTGAACTACACTCTAAGGCTATGTGCTCACTCCACTGTTGCATCATCCTGTGCCCTGGCTCATGGTTCCTCACTAGGAGACATCTGTAAAGCTTATACGATTCCTAACATGTTCGCTGGGTTCTATCGCTTGCGTGTCAAACCGGTTTCTTCCTTAAATGGGTAGTTGCACTGAGATGCCCAGTTCAGCATCGGCTTGTGGCATCCTTAATGCTAATTCTCCAGAGAATTCCCTGTCTGGGCAAAACCCTGTTGAGTCCTTCAGCAGTCCGATAGCAAGATACAACGCAGCATCTGGCACCAGGTCTTTCATTCAATGAATTCCTGCAATTTGGTGTGAGGCTAATATGATTGACCGTGCTGGGACATTTCCACGGTACACTTACTAGAGCCTTGTTTTCCATGGCAGACCGCATTCTGCCGTCTCTAAATGATGCAGCCTGAGCCATTTCAGAGACCTCCATGTTCGTCAGTGACAGATGTGACTTGAAATGACCAGTTGAAAGGGAACGTCTCTGTTATATATTTATTGGCTCGTTTAGTTCTAAATCCCAATTCGTCAGTCACCAACATGGCGTCTCCGTTCCCTTCTTCAATGAACAAAGGTTATATATGTAACCATATATGTTCACTATGAAAAGATAAAATGCATTAAAAGGATTATTATAAGGCTTTCTATATCACCAAAGATTTTTCTATAATACATATGCATGTATAAATATAGATTTGAAGTGGTGATAAAAGATTATATCCTATAGAGATTATAAATTCAATGGTAATGTCGTTGATTAATTGTTCCCATTGACAAAGGAAATGCTAAGTCCCCATTGCATATAAATTTCCCAGCCCTACTCTGACCTTGTGTGTGTGTGTATGCGTGTGCATATGAGTGTGTGTGTGTATGCGTGTGCATATGAGCATGTGTGAGGGAGGAAAAGCACAGACGGGTGATTAAGCGAGAGTGGAAAACTGTTTATGATCCGATTTTTGAGTGCGTTTACTGCAAGTGTGTGTGAGCAAGAGATACAGGGAGGCAGTAAAAAGAGAAGGAATTATCAGTATTAATTTGTGATTGAAGTCTCCTTTATCAGTTCAAGCCGCATTGCCTCTTTATCGGCTGCTAACCGATCCTGCAGCTTTCCGATGAAGTGAGTGGATTATTACAGGATTTCAGTGTGGCGGGAAACAGGGGTTTGACAATCTGTGCATTGGTCCCTCAGATCACACGTGTAAAACACCACACACACACTTCTGTATACAAACACACGTTCAAGGAGGGTTCCCCTCCTCCTTCTCCTGCCGCCATACAAACACAGACGCGGAGCACGGCAGGGAATGGTGTAACCAACAGCAACGAGTAGAGCTGGGAGTTGAGAGAGCCTTGTCACACTTTCGGTTCTCATGCCCATGGGATTGTTTGTCGTTCTCGTGCTCTCTCTGAGGAAGATGTTATGCATTTTGACAGGATTATAAAAATAAATAATGAGGTGAAGTTTGTTAGAAAAAGCGGAACCATCTCAGAGGCCCTGAAGTATGTCTGAACAGTGTGTGTTATTGTGCAAGAATCCTGCCGTTCTACAAACTGACAATACAAAATCTGTTTTTGCGAATCGCATAGTGGCTGGTATGTTTGGGGTCACACCAGTTGTTTTAAGCTTAAAGCTATTAATTTTTAACAAAAGTTACTTATCTTATGTATCTTGCTATTAAGCAAATGTATCTTAATTTAAGAATTTATTTATATACTTGGAAAATAAGAAAAAAGGTATAGTAAGAAATACTTTAAGCTAATATTGATACAGAATGCATTTTGCATGAACGTATTAACAGTATTCATCATGTATTGTATTATGTTGCCCTTTTTCTTCCAAATGAATGTACTCAGCAGTACATCACATATCTAGTTAAAAGTGTGACTAGAGTGCTTTTGCACAATTTATTTATCTTAAACTAAACAGCCTTTCACAGTGAATGGTTCTGTAGTATGAAATGAGTGTGCTTAACCAAGGTGTCTCTCGTTTGTGTTTTATATGTATCGCGACAGCCCTCTGTTTTTATATTAGTTGCTACACATTGCCGGTATTATATCCTGCTATTCTAAACGATAAAACCTGGCTCTCAAAGACCAGTTGTAGAGAAATATGTGCTGAATCTGCTGTTGTAAAGTTAGAGTAATTTAAAGGGGAGACTTCTCTAAGAAAGGAAATATTGTGGTCCATTCATTTGCTTTTTCTCTCTTTCTCACACAAGAGACAAGTCTCTCTTTCTCTGTCCATGTCCTCCTGAATATTTCCGCTCTCCTTTTGCACAATGGAAACAATGAAGTGTTCTTGGAAAATTCACCAACCAAATTTCGATGTAGATCCAGAGAACAAATGAAATGCATCCGGACGCCAATTCACACACATTCGGTGAGAAAAACCCATTTTCAGATTGCAGCACATAAGAAAGTGAAAGAGAAGGAAGGAGAGAGCAAACTTTAGGCCTGAAATATGGCTTACAAATCTGCTGAACAAGAGTTATTACATTACTTAAAAGAACAACTTCCAATAGAAATTTAACCTTAATAATACTTAATATTTTCATTTTATTAAATTTGATCTTTGTGTGTGTGTGTGTGCGTGTGATGGTGTCTGTGTTACATACACTCAAAAATGGTGTAGGTTTCACAGAATTAAACATACATTTTTTTGAAGCAGTGGTGTGCTGGTTTTTCTTGTAAAATATCCTCTAATAATCTTAAAAAAAATCGTTGTTTACAGTGTAGATTGCAAGCATTGGTTTCTAATGGTGTCTGTATTCCCAAGAAACTGTGTAAACATGCTTTGGACAGAAAACGCTAACAGAGAGATTACTTTGCCGCCTTCTTTCAGAGGCCCACCACGCACACACGCACACTGCTACATCCAGAATTCCCATTAAAACACAAATGCTAGTTTTCCTTCAGTGGCTCTGTCCCTTTGGAGAGTTTCCTGTCTATGAAAGAAGCTCATCAAGTTTTTTAACAGCAGGCTCCAAGTCAAACAGTCATGCTTTGCCCCCCTCTGAGACTAGCATGATAAGATTTTAATTGTTTTCCTCGCTAATGTAATGCCAAGACTTATTAATGGCAAATAAATAGACATGTTCATAAACAGCCGATCAAATATATTACAGCACTTTTGTGCCTAGGTAGCACAGAGATAGCTATCTATCAGAAGTTTTAAAGGAATATTCTGGGTTTTATAAGGGGTAAATCCATCAATCATCATAACCTTCATTTTTATAAGGCAATTATTTTTGAGGTATTCAACATACAGTAATGTCATAAATGCTGTCGGCTGGCTGTAAGTTGTATTCCTTCAAAAATCAGAGCTACTGTATACCTTCAGAAAAATCCAGAAGATTTGAAACATGAAATTGGCATTTATTTGTGTGCCGTGTTTCCAGCCAACCAAAGATTTGCAGCGACACAAGTTTCATAGTCGCCTTTTAAATTAGAGTGATGCAGAATGCTTTTAAGCAAATCCTGCCATCTCCTAGCAACACATTTTACCGTCTGCATCACAGGCGACAAGCTATATAAACAAATTTCCGGAGTACAGAGGTTCTCTGACAGACGCTCTCGCTTAATGAATTTAGAGAGGTGCGCTGGGCCCTCGACAAGCCCTTTGTTGATGATCTCATTGTTCTCTTCATCTCATAGTTCATTGCAGTGCACACATCACACTATTACTAAACGAAAGATCTCCAAACACACACCTGTAGAAAGAGTCAACACGCACTCATGGCCTCCAGTAATTGACTGGAGAAGACTGCAACGCCATACACATGCTGATTAAAACACTCTCTAATTAACCAAAGTAGATCTTCTGCTAAACCACATCCTGGCTGAAACATCTTCAGAAGATGCATGGACGTGTGTGGATATTTACAAGCAGACGAATGAGATAACGCACAGCCATAATCAACACATCACAGCTGTTAAACATTTGCCCATATCGAAAGATGGATTATCTGTATCATCTCGCCATTCAGCGCCTTTCAAAGCAAACGATGGCAATTTGTGTTCAGCAGTCTTGATTTCCTTCTGGCTTCTCAGCTGTTAAGTATATGGTCTAAGAGGCTGTAATGGATTGAAACTAGTTTGACAGATACAGTGCGTGATCGTAAGCTGAGGTAAACACAGCACTGGTGAGCGGGCTTTTAGCTCTCTTGAGATTCAGGGGTAATAGGCTGTGAAAAGTATTTTTACTTATATTTTTACTAGCACTTTATATTCTGATTTGGATTTAGTTATGTCTGATTTCAGATTTACCCAACCAATTTTTACGTTTCATGTCAGTCCTCTTTCATACATTTAGACTGGAACCTCTAACATGGGTTTTTAAGTGTTTCAGCAGTTGATATTGAATATTGTAACATGCCAACAAACTTGAAAGAAAATAGAATGTGGATGAGAACTTTAGCATTTGCTTTATTTGTAGTCCTACACAAGCCTTCCACACATGATTTCTGAGGGATCATGTGACGACTGGAGTAATGATTCTGAATATTCAGCTTTGCCATCACAAAAAATAAATTACATTTAAAATGAAATTAAAATAGTTACACTCAATAATCTGTCATATTGCTGTTATACTGTATTTTCTGGGAGCATAAGACTTTTGAGCAGTCTGTAAACTACATACGCTTGCCATCTGTCATTTATTAGTGTTCAGTCTTAAAATGATTATCCATTTTACCAACCTCTAATTGTGATGCTTAAATTCACTTAAACTGTAAAGATTCAGTTTAGTTAGGTTAGTTTATAGTTGCTGCTGTTTTCTGAGTGTTAACTCTTTCACTAGATTGGTAAATAGTTGATATTTCGGATGTTAAATATATATTTAAAGGGCTCATAAGATGCCCGCTTTCCACACGTTGATATGATTCTTTAGGGTCTTTTTGAAAAGTCTATAACATACATTGGTTAAAACTTCTCAATGAGAGTTTATTTTTGTCAAAATACCACTGTTCATATCAAATCGTTTTATTGCATGTTCCTTTAAATGCTAATGAACTACTGCTCACCCCGCCTCTCTCTTCCATTGGGTGATACGCAATTCTTTAACGGGGTCATCCAGTGCTACATGCACTTTTACAAGCTGTTTGGACTGAAATGTGTGTTGTCACCCTACAATGATAAAGATCCACCAGTAGTTTTGTTTTAATGTAATAAAAATAAGCTGGCCCTTCTGAAATCAAGCCATTCTCAAATGCATGGCATCCTTGATCAAACGAAATGCATTTATTCACGCAAATCATTCATGATCCAGCCTCACCTACAGAAGCAGTGAGTATAATGTCTTTTAATGAATCTTTGCAAATCACCTTTCCTAATAATGAGCTAATTAGCAAGTTTCACTATGAATACGGCTAAAAAAAGATCATCCGAGAGTGCCTCTGAAAAGAGGGGCGGGGTCAGCGGAGCTCGTGAAGATTTAAAGGGGAAGTACACATAAATTAAAATGTGCTAAAAGGGCTTTTCGGATTGAGTTTGTTTCTTCACGGTAAGAGATTTGGAGAAATTTAGCATTACATCACCAGTGAAGTGAATGGGTGCCGTCAGAAACAGCTGATTAAAAACATCACAATAAGCCACAAGTAATCCACACCACTCCAGTCCAACAGTTCATGTCTTGCGAAGTAAAAAGCTGCATGTTTGTAAGAAACAAACCTATCACCCATTCACTGCAGAGCATCCATTGATGAGCTAAATCTCATTTACATCCTAGGGTACAAATGTATTTATTTATTTTTATTTAAAGTTGGTTACCTTAGACAGAGCTGCTCCAAGGGAACTCTCTGAATCTCAGGCAGCTGCTGCTGGCTCAGGTGGTGCTTAAAGCGATGGCTCGTAAACAGATGGAAGCAGACGCCTGACGCCACACGACCGGCACGACCTTTTCTCTGAAGAGCATTGGCACGAGACACCCACACATCCTCTAGACTCTCCATACTTCGACTAGCATCGTACCTAATACACGCACAAACATGTGATAATGCATCAAAACCATAAAGAATATTCAATGGTAGCCAGGAAAAATAAATAATAAATAATGTTTAGAGAGCAACTCAAACCTTTTCTCCTTCATCCGGCCTGAGTCTATGACATACACCACATCGTCAATAGTGACAGAAGTTTCAGCGATGTTGGTGGAGATGATGATTTTGGTCACACCATCAGGAGGGCGGGTAAAGACCGCCTGCTGGTCCTCATTGGACAGGGATGAGTGTAGAGGATAAACTACACACCTAAAAAGGTTACACACTCATATCAATCATACTTCTTGCAGGTGAATACTTGTAAAGACACTCTTAATTTACATGACAGGCACGTTTACAACTATCTACCTATTTGTTCTTCTATTATTGAACATCCTGTTAGACTGCAGCTGCTCATATAATTGCTTTATTTCAGCTAGTCCTGGTAGGAAGACCAAAACAGCACCTGTGCATTCACCAAAAAACAAGTAACAATTTTTTTAACCTTTCTAAGGCAGGTGTGATTATTGGAACAGGCATATATTGCAGGGGTTTATGGAGCTCTTTACCTGGTGGGTAACTGTGCTTTCCATCAACAATCCACTCCAACAGACTCTCCACCAGGTCCATGTTGATTTTATCAAGATCCATAGCAGCCAGGGTTTTCAATACTGACTTTGAGTAATCTTAACAAATGATGCAGCACAAAGACATACACAGATCAGGGTGTTTTGTTATATTACACATACATTATTCAATAAGCAAGTTGAAATGAATCAATAAAATAAAAAATTGAAGTGTTTTTACTGGAGTATCGGACGGTAAGATCCTGTTGGCTAAGCTGCTGATCAGGGATGGAGTCTTTGACCGAATCCTTTTTCGTGAAAGATGTAAAGGACCATCTACCATCATCATCAAAATCCTCAACAGGAGCCCGTCCCTTCCCAGCTGAGCCAGCCTGACCGGATGGACGATTCTGCTTGGTGGAGCGCCGATATGGACTACCATCTTCAATTACATACCTTCACGACAAAAGAAAAAAACTAATTTATTTTTTGTGTATTGGAAACGGAACAATCATAGATGAAGCTATGTGTATTTTATGTGAATACTTGGACTTAGCGATGGCGTCTTCAAGGAAGAACTGCTCCACTGGGAATGTAAGTCCTTCAGATAAGAAAGTCCATTAAAAAGAGAAATTATAAATCATAAAGTTTAGTGATCCTGTTCTATGGTATATAGTACCAGGTATATGAATGCTGGGGCAGTTGTTGAAGTATTGTGAGAAGAGCTCAGCATTCAGGGTAGCACTCATCATAATTATTTTCAGATCCATCCGTTTTACAATCAGATCCTTCAGAACCAGTAACAAGAAGTCACTGTGAAACAGAAATCATGTGATTGTCAAACTCAAGTGTGTGACAGTTATAATGTGTACGTGTGCCTTCCACAAACCTCTCTTCTGTCCGTTCATGGACCTCATCCACGATCACGTGAGTGACGCCACTGAGCTCAGCGTCACCCTCTAACCTGCGCAAAAGGACGCCGGTGGTGCAGAACATCAGCCTGGTGGTGGAGGACTAGACACAAGAAATAATGTACAAACTTTTAAAGTGACCATGTTATGATTTTTTTAAATGACCTTTCATGCAGTGTGCAACACAGCTCTGAGTGAAAAAAAACATCCTGCAAAGTTTTAAATCTGAAAGTGCCCGTGTATGAACTCACTGTCTCTCAAAAGAAAGAGCCATCTCTGAATAATTGAAATGAGTTGTTTTTAAAGGGGTCATGTGATGCAATTTTAAATTTTCCTTTTTCTTTGAGTGTTACAAGCTGTTAGATCAAAACCCCCTGGATGCAACAAATGCTTTGCTTTTAATGTGTTTTGGAGTTACAGCGCCAGGATGCAGCATCATGCTTACGGTATTTGGCCAATCACAGTGCACTGAATAGCTGGCCAATCAGATCACACCTTGCTTTTTTTAGAATGCTGAGCTTTGTAAAAATCGACCCGTTTCAGGAGGCGGGGCTTAGAGGAGAAACAATAATGTACAGAATGTATGGAATGGAAAATAATGTGTTTTTTGCACCTTAAACACATTGCATTACACCAAATACACAATATAATGTTCTTTATAGAAATCATATGACCCCTTTAACAAGACCCAAGCCGTATCATGGTGACAAGTAGTTATTTTGTATAATGTTATATTAATGTTTCATAATGTTACTGCTTTTGCTCAGCATTTAAATTAAATTGGGTGGTTGTGTATAAACGGTTACCCTGACGGTCTCCAGACGGATCTGGTAGCCTGTGGAGTGACCCAAGGCCTCTGCTCGTTCCTGGGCCACTCGGGACGCCACAGCAATGGCAGAGATGCGCCGTGGCTGAGTGCAAACAATGTTGGCCACCCTATCCGGCCGTCCCGTCTGGAGGAAATGATCCAGGATAAACTGAGGAATCTGAGTGGTTTTCCCGCACCTGAAGTTACATTCATTGACACGAATCAAATTTAACCAGGTTAATAGATTAGTAATGCTGCAGGTCACAGTCTTACCCAGTCATCCCGCTGATGACGAGAACCTGGTTCTTAGCCAAACTCTCCAATATGGCCTCTCTCTTCTGCCACGCAGGCAACTTCTGCCTCTGCTCCTGCATCGATGTATAGCGCCTCGACGACTGACAGAGAGAACACACAAATCAAACCAAGAAAAATCGAGTTCTATATCACTTTCTTCTGTGTAACACAGAAAGTGAAAATTTTAACAATACCCCACCTCCTCTCTTCCAAATAACAAAAGTGAAAAGCAGGGGGTTAAAGTAAAAAAAAATCCTGAGCCTGAAATTTTTTGGGGAGGGACTTTTTCATTTGAAGGACTTACTTCAAATATTGACAATAATAACAAAAATAAAGTAACAAGAGCTTAAAGTGCTTAAAAACTGCTAAACAATAGCAAGTGCTAAAATAACAAGTGCTCAAAGTATTCATCTAACTCGCATGTTAATTTGAAACCGACAGACTAGTTTTGGTAGGTTTAGTGTTAGGTGTGGGGGAGGAGTTATGATTAGGGTGGGGTTAGGATTACTATTGATTTCAACGAGGGGAGTCATAATTCTGCAGTCAAAACACCTCCCCGCGTCCGACAGAGCAATAACCGAACACGACAGGCATTAAAATATTTATGTTACGTCCCCGATCCCAGCACAAAATTTCATACTAATGACAGCCCACTTTTATTAAGCAACTGTAGGAAGGCGTTCGGAAATGTCAACATATGAGAGCATCAGCACACACCGGGCAAAAAGCGCCATTATAACACAGGCGCACGTTCACACTGATGTGACAGAGCCCGAGCATCCTTTCTAAATATCTGTTCGAATCCATCCTCTAACACGGTAGCTTCCTCCAGCAAATCGTGCAGAAACGAGCCCTGGATTCTCTTAGTTTCTTGCACCAACTGCCAAAAGGCTCGCCATCTCTACTTTCTTCAATCCACACCCAGCCCCATTTATTTTTGAGTCCTTTATCTATTGCTAGGTACGGAAGAGGATTAGGGCCAAGCAATAATAAACATTTTTTTACATAATTTCGAAATTAAAGTCGTTAAATTGTGAGGAAAAATTCATTAAATTACGAGAAAAAAGTCGAAATAAAATGTTGAGAATAAACTTGTTAAATTACGAGATTAAAGTCGTTAAATAACTAGAATAAACTCGTTAAATTATGAAAAAATGTTTCGAGAAGTAAAAGTGAAGAACAATAGCGTGCCCGTTAGCATCTCCAGAGGCGTAGTTCGTAGAGTAATACGCTTAAGTAAAACATGTCAGATTGATTGAATCCATTTCTTGCCTCTCTTTCACTTTCTTTTTCTTCACATGACGCATCAGAAAAGTGTATTTTAACTGCGTTAGTTATAATGCATTCATTAAGTGGTACTACAGTAAATCCTTTCGTTTGTGTATCGGAAAGTATTCTAAATGCAGTTATGGCACAGTGTTTCATCTGCATTTCTGCATTAAACTCTAGTTTAAGTCACCATGGAGTCTGTGGTTTGGTTAGAGGTAAAGGGCTATTATGGAGAGCTTGTCCCCCAATAAGGCAGCATACAGGCTATTTCTTAATGTAAATATAAAATAGGCTAATTCACATTCTATGTTATTATCACATCCTGTTAATATACAACAATACTGGTATCTGTCACCCTTTATAAGTAGGCTATAAATCTAATTAGCTAGCTACTATTTAAACTTTGAAAAGATCTGCTACTTTAACATAACGTAAATAAAATGGCTATTTTTATTCACGGTGTGTAAAAGTAGCAGATCTTTTCCAAAACTAGTCTTTTGTTCTGCACTTTTACTTTTCCTCGAAATTTAACGAGTTTATTCTCGTTATTTAACAACTTTTTTCTCGTTATTTTAAGACTGTAATCTTGTAATTTAACGAGTTTATTCTCAACATTTTATTTCGACTTTTTTTCTCATAATTTAACGATTTAAATCTCGAAATTATGTAAAAAAAAAAAAAAATGTATTGCTTGGCCCTAATCCTCTTCCGTAGCTAGGACATCATCCCCAGGCTTTTTTTTTCTCCGACAACACTAACGTGACATTGACGTATGGGTGTTAATCATACCGTGTTGCAAGGAACCGCCCTTCTCTGCTTCTGATACGCTTGCAACGTTAGTTAAACCTGCGTTCCTCTCATATGATGCTGCTATGATACTTTAAGCCCTGGAAAAGGTGCTGTAAGCTTAAAACTGATCACAAGGCATGAGGGAACGTATATGAAGACAATTTAAGAGACAGCAGAGGACAGGATTTTCAGTAACTTACATTTAAATCTGTATAATACACAAAGCTATCAAATGACTCCAGAATGAAGTGCTTTGGTCATACAGAATGAGGTTTTGAGAAGCTCATCTACTCACTAACCACACTCTTGTTCAGACTATTTTAACTCAAAATATCCAAATTGTCTATTTTAAATAAAGATTTAGAAAGAGATTAAAGCTGTAAGGCAGTTAATAAACAGAACTGCGTGCATCTAGTGGAAGAACACTGTAGCCGGAGCTACTTCTCTCTGATTATAACTATGATGAATCACGCAGGTACTGGTCTACTCCACAGTGGTACCTACCAGAACCAGTCTAAACAGTCAGAGTAGAAACACTTATAAGTGATTCAGGACAAGCTAAAAACCCTGTTTGGGTTCTTTGATTCTTTGTGTACTCGCTTTTATATCAATTTTGTACATTTTGAACACAATGGTGCTTTAATGGACGTTTAAGTAGTGTAGTCCATTGTATTTTGCCTCCAAAGGTGTGTTAATCTCTTAAGATTGTCTTGATGGAAAATTTGTGTATGATTATAAACTTTTGTTGGTCACAGAGCTAATTTTTTTGAGGGGAGGCAGGGTGATGCTCACCAACAGCTTGGCCTACAAAACTGCATCATCACTGCCATCCTCAAGCTATTAGGGACAAGGCAAGCCTGCAACAGGTGTGTTACCTGTTTCTTCTTGAACTCTCTGCAGAGCGTCTTGTTCTCTTGCAGTATTTGCTCAGTTTTGATCTCGACCTTCACCATCCTCTTCCTCAAGTTAACATAGCTCTCGTTTTCCACTGGGATACATTGTCCTTCATCTTCATCTTCATCATCTACACCATCATCTTCTTCTTGTTCACCATCAATATCCTCTCTTAGGTATGACGCATCTGAGTGAACACAAATATATTACTAGAGCCCGACCGATTTATCCGATACTAGGCATTTTCCAAACTATCGGTATCTGCATTTATAATGGCCGATAAATGAATATTTCAAAAATAACCTTTTATTTATCAGAACTTTAATATATTTTGATGTTCCTCTGTTCTGTTGTGACAAAAAAAGGCATTATCATATTATGTTATACCTACAAATAACTAATGTTAGGGAAATCTGTTAATGTTTTGTTGCACGTTGCATGTAAAAAAAATATATATATATCGGTCGATATATCGGAATATCGGATTTTAAAAGCAATAAATATTTTTATCGTATCAGCCTTCAGAATCCTTTATCGGTCGGGCTCTATATATTATAATGATAATGCAAATGATTGTACTTAAAATATAGTTTTAATAGTCTTGTTATTCAATAT
The DNA here is from genome assembly GCA_034779775.1 of Enteromius afrohamiltoni. Lineage (NCBI taxonomy): Eukaryota > Metazoa > Chordata > Actinopteri > Cypriniformes > Cyprinidae > Enteromius > Enteromius afrohamiltoni. The sequence continues at coordinate 5,561,298 of JAUYWG010000047.1, read as the reverse complement.
TCAATCCCTCACCTTCCTTCGATCTTGCTCTGTGGTTTGTGCTCTCGGTGGTGTTGGATGACTGAGTTCTAATAGCTTTATTGGTCGTATTGTTGTTTTCTACAGTGCTCCTACTGCTCCGATTCCTGGCAGGAGTGATGGTGGGCGGAGCCAGAACAGGGGGTGGAGCACTGTATTTGTGATGGGCTGCCGACAGCAGTTCTCTGGCAGGTCCGTCCTCCTCCAGACAGGAAACGAGGGTGAAGACCACCGGCTCTCCTTCCTGCGCAGCACTGAGTGCCTGACTGAACAGGTGTTCTGTGACACTGAGGCGTCCCGCGCCTGAGAGCGATTCATCAGTGCTGCTGAAGGCCACGAGTGGAGCTTGAAAAGGATATAAACTACCAGGTTGGAAGCGAACCTCCAGCTGATAAATGGGAGCTTCTGTGCTGCTAAACCCTGGTTGACTCCCCGTACAAAATTCTCTGGAAGAGCATGATTCAGGAGTTTGGTGCTTGAACCTGCAGTGGTCTCCATATCTACAACCTGCCCCCTTCAGGAAAAACTTACAAATCTGATTGGATCCTGACTGCTTTTTACAGTTCGCAGAGTCTGAAGTTTTGTTCCGCCTTTCATCCAGCCACAGCAAATCGAGCTGGATGGTCCAAACACGAGTGCTGATGCGCTCACAGAAGCGATCGCCGTAGATTGCAGTCAAAGCCAGGGCCTCTTCCTGTCGCGAAGCTACACAGTCCTCCTGAGAAGGGAGGTCTGATGTTTGAGGGCCGAGGGAGCTGGAGCCGAAACGTTCTGTGAACATCTGGGATAGGAGGAGCTCTAATGTCGCTCCAACCCCACCACGTCCACTCGCTTCTCCAGTCTCCAAAGCTTGTCGACAGCGCTCACGGTCAAAGCCATACCTGCAACGTAACGAGAAATACTCAAGTTACTTCTACAGTATAATGAGTGATCAAACAGATTCAGTACTATTGTAGTTTAATAAATAAAAAAAGGACACTTCATCTAACATCCAGGCACATACCTGCGCATGGTGACACATGGTAAAAATATTTTTTTTTTTTTTTTTTTTTCAGAAAAAAGTAAAAATGCTGCAGTAAAAACAATTGAATAGGTTAATATATGGTTATTTGGAAAAAAAAACAACTTTTATTGTATAATTCCCTATAACAGTAAAAAGACCCTCACAAAATTTGCTACACAACATCACATGATTATATTTTATATATGAAATAATAATTGTTTTATCACTTTTACTATCCGTAATGTACATCAATGATTACATTTGAACAAAGAGTTATTTGTAGCAATAGCCGAAAATACATTGTATGGGTCAAAATGATTGATTTATTATATTGATGTCAAAAAATCTATATTAAGTAAAGATCATGTTCCATGAATATATTTTGTAAACCTCCTATCATAAAAATATCAAAACTTAATTTCTAATTAGTGATATATATTGCTAAGAACTTAATTTTGACAACTTAAAATTGTATTCTCAATATTTCACATTTTTTGCACCCTCTGATTACAGATGTTCAAATAGCTGCATCTCAACCAAATTATGTATATTTTGAAAAATATGACTGGTTTTGTGGTCACATATGATGTTTACATTTCTACAAATATCTATATTTGCATTACCTGTATAATTATGGTAATTACTAGTACATTTTAAGGTAAAAATTAGATTTTGGTAGTCGATTTATTAACATGAAATATAATGGCATGCTATAATATTTCCCAGTATTTCTGGTGAATTTCTGGCAAACACAGCTCTTGTATTTCTACGTAAATTTAAATTTAATTTAATTTTAATCTTGTAAAAGTATACCATCACCAGATAAATCTTGGAATATAAGAAATGATGCGTAGTCAAAGCGTACCTGCTAAGAGTGCCCAGAGCAAACAGAGAGATCACCGGCTCTGGCTTTGAGTGCTTCTCCTCGACAGAGTCCTCCATCCAGTCGTCACTCTCGGCACATTCTACTCCATCATCATGGGTTTGCCAGAACTGATCTTCCTCACGATGGTCCAGCTCATCATACTCCTCTTCCTCATCCTCCTCACCACCTTCATAGTCAGAGCCGCTACATGACAAAAAAAAAAGAAATCCATCTTTAGAACACAAATTAAGATATTTTTGATCAATTCCGAGAGCTCACTGACCCTCCATGGACAGCAAGGATCCTTACAAGAAACATAGGCTCAGAAACATAGTAAAGGCATCGTTAAAATAACCCATCAGAGGTTCAACAGTAATTTTACAAAACTACAAGGAAAACTAAAATAATGACTTTATTAAACAATTTGTCTCCTTCGCATCACCTAATAGAATTTAATCAAAAAACATCTTAATTTATGTTCCGAAGATAAACAAAAGGCTTACGTGAAACAACAGACTTTTCTTTTTTGGATAAACTATTCCTTTAAGAGAGAGAAAAAATCCCCATGGAGGAAATGAATAGGGAACAAGGAACACTTGAACCAAGACCACTGTTGCCTCTATAGAAACAAACACAAGTTCACCTGTTTGGTGTCTGATAGTCCTGGCTCTGAAGTTCCCGCAGCAGTTCTTTGACCTGCAGTTTGTTCTCTGATGTCATGTGTATCTTCTGCAGGGGCAGCTGCACTTGCTCGGGTCTAAACCTGGTTCTCTTCTCCTCGTCATCATGTTTTCTGGCCGGCACCTGAGATCTTCCTCTACCGGTTCCTCCACGAGCCCCACGGACACCTCTTGAACCTCTAAATGAAGGAGGCTTGAATGACCGACTGGGACCCAAATCCAGGCTGAAATCATCTCCGTCATCCCAACATCCACTAGCAGATTTCTTGTTTCCACCTCCACCTCCACCTCCTCCTCTTCCTCCACCTCCACCTCTGGGTTTATTGAATCGTCCTCCCCCCCGATTGGGTTTGCTTCTCCTCCTTCCACTCATTAGGTCAGCTTTCTTTTAGTGCATTTCCTTTTAATTGAAGGATACGTGTGTTAATACACTAATACTGAAAATTACAATTGCATTAGCAAACAAGCTAACATAATCATTATATAAACATATATATATATATATATATATATACTTATTTCTATTTAACGGCTGGCATATTATTTGTACGAATTATAAGCATAAATTAACCATTTAAATATAGAAACAGCAACAAGACATGAGTCAGAACGTGTTAAATACATACTATAAGTATAGTATATGTTGTAAGTACAGACAGTTAAGAAAAAATACATGCTATTTGACAAAGAAAGACAGCTCACAAACCATACCAATCATCGAGCTGATATTGAAATCAATGTGAAGTGTCGCGAATCTCTTGCTGTACAGTTAGAGCTACTTTTCTATCAGCAGGTTGAAGGCAACAGCAAGCATAGAGTGCCGGCAGGAAACATGAAGCGTTTTTTTTTTTTCAAAATAAAAGTCAGACGTGGAACAAAATAAAAGCTTGAGATCTGGCGAACATTTTCGGTTTTATTTTTAGTTTAAAAAAGCAACTTAAGCAGACCTTAAGCAGAAAAAAGTTTTTTTTTCATATATTTATTTAATGATATATGACAAATCTGTTTTAAACACTGGTGAACGTTACAAGAAAGTATCCAGGCCTAGTATTAAGACACCTCAGTGGCACAAAACACATAAACAACTATTCTGACAGCTTCATGAGTGATGTTTCATGTACAAAAAACATTTTTATAGTTATTTTTGGTTCAAAAGTGGACTGTCATCACAGTTGGACAAACTTTATTACTGACACCTTCTATGCTAAATTCCGTCACAAGTTTTGTATAAAAAAAACAAACCATAGTTATAGCAACTCATGTGAATTCTGCTTAGATTTTATACTTAAAAATCATGCATATCATACAAAAAATGTAAGGTGAAATAATCTAAGGATGTGTTTCAGATATGGCAACCCAGGTTTGAATAGAGAACAGCAGTGTCCTAGAAGAGGTGAACTCTGAATAAATGAACCTTCAGTCTCACTGCACTAAAGATTATGCATGCAAGGATGGGAACAATTATGCACACGGACAAGGCCTAAATGAATCCTTCATGTGGACAGATGGGGGAGCTAGCTGACCATTGGAGATTATAGTGGTCAGGTTGAAGTTTTATAGATTTAAGATAGTGGTGGGACAGGATAAAAAACTCTTTTGTTTTGGTTGGGTTTTAAAGTTAAGTGGCCGTTCTGCGCTATTTGGCACATATAGATGGCTGTTATCAGGTGTAAATAGAAGTTTATTGCAGATTAAAACCAGGGTTAACTACAGATAAAACTAAACAAAACACTTTTGTTACTAAAAATTTAACTGAAATAAAAAACATTTTATTTTAGCTAATACCATTTCTTGTTTTCTTTTAACCTTATGTTGAATAATTAAAACTGGAATAAAACTAAATAAAAACTATATGAACAAGTACTGTCAGGATTACTTGCATACAAAATATATGTTTTTGTTTACATAATATATGTGTGTGTGCTGTGTATTTTTTTGATGTATATAAAAATACACACACATGCATTTATACTTAAAAATAATAATATATCAGTTAAATTAATATAAATATATACATGGAAATATTTGTACATATATACTGTATGTGTGGGCATTTATATATATATATATATATATACATAATAAATATACAGAGTATTCACACATATATTACGTAAACAAAAGCTTTTGTTTTGGATGTGATTAATCATGATTAATCAGCTTTAATATAAACATATCGAATTTTAAATAAAAGCATAACAAAATGAGCAAAACCTTAACTTTAATTCAAAGGGAAAACTGAAAATATAGAAATGAAACATACTTAAAATATGTATGTTTAAAAGAATTGCATATGGAGCTGGTATCACAGAATGCTTTTCAGTCTATAGTCTTTAACAGGAATAAAGAGAGCAAGTCTGTGTCAGCACTGTGTGGGAATGCATTGTGAATGATGATCAACAGTGAGGACAGCGGAGGTGGCGAGGGTGAGTCAAGAGACAAGGTCAAAAGTACAGGTCAGGAAAGTACTGATTCTGGAACGGAAGTCTTGGTTGATTTTACATACTTCAGAAAAGTAACAGAAGTGTGTGAGGAATGCTCAAAGGCCTTCATTGGAGTTTTTTCCTTTCATTTCCATCCTTCTAAACAGTTTCTTTCTGAGTGTAGTAATTGAGGGCATGATGGATGACGAGGTAATGCTGAGAGCAGTGGGAACTTTCGAGGGTCCAGAACTTTCTGTTGACGATGACGCAGGATAGTTTAGAGAAAAGGGGGTGGTGAGTAGGAGGCAAACAGGGTAACAGAGAGAGAGGGAATACTGTCCGTCATTATCTGTTCTTTAAACCGGACAGCTGCTTATGTAAGAACTACTAGACAAAACGGGAAGGGAGCCATTTTCTCATACATTTAGACAAACGGTGTAGTTTATGTTATCTTTGTAGGTCTTTCTTTTCTTATTTCGAGCTATCTGTTTCGTTTTTCATCCCTTGCGGATATCCTCCCTCTCTGCGTTCTTCTGTTTTTATACTGATAGAGCGTAACCTTTTGGCTTTCGTCACTTATATTTGGCCTCTTCCTGAAACACAGGCCTGAGCGCTGGAGAAAGACGGCACAGGGTGTAGGCGTCCTTATGTAATTTCTTTGTGCTGCTCAGTGAAAACAATTAGTGGATACACATTAATTATGACTAATGTATTCTGTCAAACTTTGGTTATGACTCACAGATTGCAAAACAACACAAATAAACGGGATGCCTTGTATTTTTACCTGATCTATATGTTAAATATTATGTTTTGGATCCTGGAGACTGTAATGATGCTGAAAATTAATCTTTGCATCTTTTTATATATTCAAGCAGGAGACAGTTTGTTTAATTAGTTCAGTAATATTACTATACTGTGTTGTTGACCAAATACATGCAGCTTTTCTGACAATTAGAGACTAGCACCGTTCACACCAAGCACACTAACGTTAAGAAAACTATTAAGATATAGTTCTACAAATATTAATTAAAGTTTTTAATTTGTAATATTAATGAATAGCCACACCACAACGATAACGAGCAAAAGACAGAGAAAATATATATAATGTGAATCATTTTCAGAACGATTTTTTCAGCTGATGATCGATATAAACATTGACAGCCAATCAGAATCCGTCCTGTTCTCACGAGCTCTAGAATTTAAAGCGGCAGATGCGCTGAGAATAATCAGACATCTATAAAGATCAAAGATAACGATATTAGCGTCCACACCAGCTGGATGATGCAGGATGGATTCTGACTGGCTGTAAAGGTCCAATCACAACAAGCACGTTTTCGTGCTATTCAGTATTAATGAGTCCACACCACAGCGATAACGATAAAAGCACAGAGAAACGATATCGCTGGAATCATTTTCAGACGGATTTTTAAAAGACAGCCAATCAGAATCCATCCTATTCTCACGAGCCAAAGAGTGACGTCATAGTTCCAACACTCTACATGCTGCCGCTTTAAATAGAGTGTTGGAACTACGACGTCACTCTTTGGCTCGTGCGCTGAGAATATACAGATGACTATGTTGGCAAGTGTGGACGCTAATATCGATATCATTATTTTTCATTTCATATTTATCATTATTGTGCTTGGTGTGAACGGGCCCTAAATGTTTGTATCATTCATAAGCTCGAAAAAAACGTTCTGAATATGATTCCAACCATGTCGTTTCTCTGCGCTTTTATCACTGTCATTGTGGTGTGGACTCTGCTATCATTAATATTAAAAACTAAAAGATTTTTAGAACTATATCTTTGTCGTCATCTTTAGATGTCTCTTATGTGTATAACGTAGACAGGAAATGAATTGTGACATCATTAGGCTGTCGTTAATTAAAAGCCTTATGCTCCATCTGTGCTTCACCCATCCACGCCATCATTAAAAGTACCAATTAAATTACTGACGCCCTGCTTGTTTCAAACTGGAAAACTCTCAGTCAGTGTATACACTGACTCTCATTGAGGATGAGGACAGAGTCGCCCACAGACTGCTGGGTTTTCTGGGACACCAAGCATTGCGGGTCTGGGACAGGGTGGCCTTGGGGGAGACGAAGTGATGCTGGGAGACATAAGGCTATCCCATAAGCCCCGTGAAACACAGCAGGAGATGTTGCACTCCCATTACACCAGAAAGAGGTAATCACCCCACTGGACCTTGGAAGAGGATCAAGGTCCTCTTTTTCTGATTGGCTGTTAGCATGTGTTCACGCAGCTAAGAAATGTTGACTGTAACAAAAGTCACTCTTGCTCATGTCAAAGTCCTGCTAATTTAAACACATTTTGTTGACAAAAAGAAGGTCAAGTTTGCTTAAAATTTAGAAAAAATCGCATTGGAGCATAAACTTGTAAATGTTAATGCTGAGTATTTAGTTGTTTTTGCACGTGATTTAAGTCTGGAATACGCTATGTGACTTTTGCCCAGATTTTTGCCCCAGTGTGGACGAGTTGATGTTAGTCAGAGCCAGACTGCAGATTTTGGGCAGCTGAAGTTGACAGTTCTTGCAGGAAATTGTGTAGTGTGTAAAGGGCACAGATGTTTTTAGGATTTCCAGATGATTTTTTTTTTATTTTCAGACTGTGATTCCATCCTGATATAAAACAAGTTTAGAACACATATTGTTTTCAGTTGTAATAGGCAGCATGTTGCATGAATTAGTTGTGTTTGTGAAGCCAGGTAGTGTGTGATGCATATTACATTTCAAAGGAGACATATCATGTCAACAGACAAGTCTCAGCTCAAAGTACCCCCCAGATCATTTATTATAGAATTTTGAAAATGCTTATTTTGAGTTTAAGCAGAAATAGGCTGTGTTTCTGCATATCCTCAATGAGCTGCTGCTCCCCTTTTTCCAGAATGGGGGCTGTGTCTTTGAAACTCGTACCGCAGTTACTCTGCTAAAAACATGTTTGATTTTGATGCTTTTGTCTGTTGCATTGAAATGCGTTTTAATACCATATTAGTTTGAAATTCTAATATGAGGGCACAAGTCTAAAGCATGCACAAAAAAGGCTGTCACTCAGCATGTGAGTGCTAAGCTAAGGTCTCTCTCATACTGTGCTTAAACTGTGAAATGCACGCATGTTTATGTCAAAAATAAAACTGTGCTTGTCAGTGCAGCCAAAGAGAAAACAGTCAGCATGCTTTCCTCGATTTTCACCATGGTGTTAGAACTTGTACACCATTGTTGCTAGTGAAAACACAGATGCATATTAAGCGGTGATAATATTGTAACAATGTCCCATTTCTAGGGGGAATAAAACCTGAGCAGCTTGTTTTAGTTTTTTCACAAGATTGCAAAAAAAAATAAAAATTGGCTAATTGTTTTCATATTTTCTGGGTTGGTAGAGGCACTGGAGACCCAATTACAGGATTTAAACATGATGTGTTACTGTACCTTTAAGTTGTGTAGTGCAATACCATCACAATTGGATCACACATGTACCCAACTTTAACTTATTCAGCTAAACCACACGTGACTCTAACTGGAGTCACTACTAAATAACATAATGCTGTATTTGCTAACAGCTTCACAAAAACATGCAAACACAGCCCGAACCCTTCACTATCCTGAGCTACGATGTCTACAGCAGCAGACTGCAACAAGAGGAGGTCTTTTCAATGCTTTCAAGAAGCTTTCACAGTAAAAACTTACTACAAACTACAATCAAAAGCATTATATTTAATGGTTGAATCTAGCATTTATTTTTGCTCACCACCATATCAAAGGGAATACACTGGTGAGGCCATTGTTGCATTATGCAAAAACATTAAAACATCCTTTTGACCTTCTCCATGGGTTCAGTTTGTTTGCAACATCAAAATGGGTCATGCTAGCGCGGGAACTATTAACACAATTATCTATATGATTGCAGCAATTCCTTCACCGCCAAATCCAGTCATCTGACAGAGTGTTCAGAACACTGGTAGAGGGACGATGGTAAAGACAAGTGGAAGTAGGTACAGCGCTCAATATAAATCCAAACCCATTACACTGCATTGCATTGCAAATGATCACAGGGAATTCAGCATCTTGCGTAAGTTAATTATCAGTGTCTCAACATGCTGGCAAACACCGTGAACATCGCTCCAGCTGACTGCCCTATTTGTAATGGTCCAATTACACAAGATGGACAGCTAAGTAAAAGCTCAGTCAGAGAGGAGAGGTTGTTGAGTTCACAAAAATGAAGTCTTCAGTCCTACGAGCTTAAACGCTATTCTGAGGTCTTCTGACCTTCTCAGAAGAAAGAGGACTGCTGTCTAATGGGTTTTCTGACAAACACCTCTCTAAGATAAGTCCGTAACTGCCCAGTGCACTGTGTTAACATGAAGGAATTGTCTGTATTGATTTTTTTTACAGGTGTTATAGCTGGCATTAAATTGTTGAATAAAGCCAACCTGATCTCATAAAAATATATACCTCTGTGCACTTTTTGTGCAACACTGTTTTTATGTTCCTGACGTTAAATATGCATGAACTGTTGTTACTGCTCTGTCATGTTGGAAATATACCCTACACCAAATCCAACCCTAACGCTACCTTATAGTGTTAACAAATGAAAAGCTGATATAAAAAGGTATTTGTTGATGCAACCGTGTCACTCTACACATATTTGATCTGTTTAGTCAAACCTCTCAAGTACATCTCTGTGCTCTGTGAGCTTCCGAACAAACCGAAAAACCATGGATTCGTTTCTTTTGGAAACTGCAGTGATATGTACTTATTGGTACGTATTTTGTGTCTCGCTAAAAGGTGCACCAAGGTACGTTTATGCCATGAGACCAGGTAGAGTAAAGTTGTTATTTAATAATTGGTTCAGTTGAATAAATGGGCTATTTTAATGATGACTACATTTCTGGGCCTTATCAGTTGTATCAGTTGTGTTGCTGTCTAAGCAGAACCAGAGCTCTCAGATTTCGTCAAAAATTTGTGTTTTTGAGTGAGTTAACCCTTTAAGTCATTATTCACTAGCAGTCATAACCAATCAGTTCAAATCATTCAAAGCATAAAATAGCAATTTTTGGTTCCACAAACCATTAATTCAAAGGTTCTTTAAAGAAACATTTCTTTCTTACCTTTTTTAAATCTGGAGAACCTTCTTTCGCCACAAAGAAACTTTTGTTAAACAGAAAGTTTCTTTAGATGTGAAAGGTTCTTCTGTGGAATCGTGAAGCACCTTTATTTTTAAGAGTGAATTTTATGAAGTGGATCAATTATTAACTGAAAAGATCACAATTCATTTATAAACCAGTACTTCTATCAGGACCATATAGTAAGAGATTAATACTGAGGTGCATTTTGGTCTGTTAAACTGTTATGGTGTTGTTGTTTTTTTGTCATTCACTTTCTTTATATTGAGAAGAGTGACCAGGGTTTTCTTCGAAAATTCACATTTAATGTTCCACGGAAGAATGAAACACCATGAAGGTATTCTTTAATACATCAAAGCTATGATGCTATGACTTACGCTTTGCGTAATTGAGAAGTTCACTTAGATGAATCGACTGGAAATGTGTGCGTGTGGAAATGAGCTTTATTTTTAATTTTTTCAGTCAATTACGCGATACTATTGGTAGCCACTGTTGTGGACTTTTAAATAAAGAGGAAGTCCCATGGCCTGAATTGGCAGACCCTCCTATTTTCCTGCACTTTGTTTTCTTGTGCACTGTAAGGATCAGAAATCTCTGAATCAACTGATCCAAAAATGAAATCTTTGTAGTTTGGGGAAAGAGTGGAAGTCTGGCTTTCGTAAAGAGTCCCTGTGTCCATGGGAAGGACAGGACACACAAAGCCTCCAGGAGTGGATTGTTATGGTTGCGATGCATACGTTTGCCCTTGAGGAGGGTGAAGTTTTGGCTTACATCTGCGCTCTGAACAGTGGCACTGATGAAATGCATCACTGGAAAAAAGGACCCTGGGGAAGATGCAGAGGAAGAGAAGTCTCCCGTCGCTAAACGCCCGTTTTGCTTGTTTTCTGTCATTTCTCCCAGTGTTTTCCTATTTGCCTGTGATTGCTTCCAGAATAAATAATGATTAAGCATGGGTTCTCTCTCATTACTGTGTTTGTCCTTCAACTGAAGCCAGTGTCCAGATAAGAGCCTTCACAAAGCCTGACCTGCACTGTTTGTCCCCAAAACAAGAAATCAATCTCACACCATGTTTATTCGAGATGTACCATGAAAATAATGATTATTTATTCAGCGGTATAATAAATTACATGATGGTAATCAAAGATTATTATGGTGTTTATCACATCACACTAATCCCTTTATTTAACCATAGTAATAATGCGTTCCCCCCCCCGTAAAGTTACTCTGCAGATCAGAAATGTGAAATAACTTTTTCAAAAAATGTTTTTCAAAAGCATTTATTTAATGCAGTAATATTGTGCAATGCTACAATTTAAAACACCTGTCTATTTAAATATATTTTAAAATGTAATTTATTATTGTGAAGGTAAACAGATGATCAGCATCAGAAATCATTCTAATAAATCAAATCAAAATTTTAATTTGATTTGAATTTATTTGTTACATTCACATACCATTCACATAATATGTTGATTTGCTGCTCAAGAAACCATGTCAGATTTGCAATGGCATGACTAAAGTATATTTTAAAAGCATTTAACATAGAAAACAGTAATAACATTTCACTATTAATAATGTACATAGAAGAAAAGTAGGCTGTATTTTAAATAAATAAATACAATCTTCTTTATCTCCAGAGCATTAGAGTCCCATTTAAAAAAATACAAATATTGAAAAAAATCTTAATTATAACAAACATTTGACCTAAAATGTGCATTTAATTTGTTTTTACTTTCATATAAGTCTAACTATTAACTGATTTTAATAATACTACTACTATTGAAACTTTATACTTTAAATAATATTCTAAAATTCTGCCCATCAGCAATAATGCCCTATTTGCATGCTCAATTAGTTTTGCTTACATCTATTTGCACATTATGAAAGGTCCTTCCTCTCTTTTTTGTATCTTTTTAACCATACAACCTAATTTACATTTCAAAGATGTTTTCATAATGCGTGTTTATTCACATACAGAAAACAAAGCACATATTGAGAGTCTTAACATTTAGTTAAAGCGAAACCGAAGTCTAAAATATAAGCTACTCTAACATTTAAACACCATTTCCTTAGTTGCTTTGCAAGCACTATTATATCCTCCAAAAATGTTTGAGACTGTGAAATCAAAGGGGCAGCTCTCTGCACGCACGTGTGTTCTGGATCGATGGACATCAAGCAAAGTGTTGTTAATGGATTGCCATAACAGACATTTCAGGTTGACTTCTTTCTGCCACATTTTGTGTTTGCTAATTCACTGCCTCAGACACAGTACCTGAGCAAAGACGGGAAGCTGCGTGAGGAGTGAGCTCCATTTGTGTCCATTTGTCTGTGGAAGACGGAGAGCGAGGAAGGGATGTGCGTCATATTCCAAACAGAAATAACAAGGACAATAACAAATAAATGAGAGAGGTTTGGCTAGGCCAACGGCCAGCAAACATCTCAGTACAGAAGTGACTCCACAGGCGGTGAGGGAGCAGGACATTTGGTGCATTTGTGTGCCTGATAACATTGGCGGGTTAGCCGGGGACACCGACTGGTTTGGCATTAGCTTTGCAAACCATTTTTGTCATCCCACAGTGGTAGACAGGATCATTATGGATGGTGGCCGTTACAAAACTTGCAGCTCTTTACCTCTCTAATCTGTGTTCTTACTGTCTGCGGTTCTTACAATGTCTCCGTCATGCCCTTTGGCTTCAACTCTGCCTCTTTTGGCTGTAATGACCGAGAGGGACAGAATTTGCTAATGGAAAGTTCCTTTAATTAGCATGGCTGTACTGGCAAACGTCCTGGGGCTGTTAGGACATTTTCCCATTTTCCTGGACTTGTGGGGACGGTTAGAACAGGCCTGTTGGTCTCTGCACTTTTTGTGCATCACAGATTTTACATACCTTACTGCACGTTTCGCTTCAGTTTCAAAGACAAATGTCCACTTAGAGGGACTAAAACACAGATTCAATACATGAACCCTTGCACATTTTCTTAATTTGATATAGGTATGTATTGCTTTGCTTTTATTACATTAAATAAAGTTAATGCTCTATAGTGTTGGAAACATGCCCTACACCAAATCCAACCCTAAACCTACTTGATAGTGTTAACAAATGCAAAGCTGACATAAAGACAGATTTTTTGATGCAACCGTGTCATTTCAACTTCCTTTTACACAGATTTGAACTGTTTTGTTGAAACGTAGTTACACAGGATTGACCCGGAGCACCTCGTCTCTCTGAACTCAAACAAAGCTATCGTCTATGAAAAGTGTGGAGCTGGATGTGTGTGATGCTAATGTTCAAAATAATCAGTTTTCAAATCTCCCAGCTTATTAATAGTGTTTTGAAGTCACAAGATGTTCTTCAAGTAATTGTGTGAAAACGCTGTAAATTTGTGTGAAAAGGAATAAAAGGTCTCTAGTGTTCGTTTCTTTTGGAAACTGCAGTGATGTGTATTTATTGGTACATATTTTGCGCCTTGCTAAAAAGTGCACCCAGGTACGTGTATGCCAATACTTTAGTTTAGTCCAATACTTAAGCCAAATTTTTTGCGTCTCCTCTTGAAGCGCAGTCTCTCCATCTACTCAGCACTTTACTGAAGCATGTCTGACATTCTCTGTCAGTTACATTAATAGCTGTATGTTGTACCGTTTCTGAGAAAGGTGTGTCCACGTGTCATTGCTGAAAAAAATTGGACAAGTTTAGCCATGACATGCCATTGAGATGACAGAAATAACATACTGCCACTCTGACAGAGCTGAACGCACACAGCTTAATGGTGATTGATGCTGTATTTGTTGTTAGAATAGCTGAGGTGCAGATTTGTTTCAAAGCCGGAGGCCCTTTATTGAAAGGACTGAAGGGTTTATACAGGCTTCTACTTCATTAACTTCATTTTTTTTTAAAGGTGGTTTATGAAATGGATGCTTCTGACGTTCAATTCTAAATTAGATGAGATGCTTTCAAGAAGTGGCATTACAAGGTTGTAATTAGTTTTAGTTTTATTTCGTTTTGACTTTTTGTTTTCAAATTCAGCTCTGTTCCTCTCATCTGCCCGCGCGGCACTTCCAGAGACTTGAGTTAAAGAACCAGCTTTATTGACGAGATGCGTATAATATATAATTTATATATATATGGCCCAGCCCAAGAACTTATAATCCGCTTTCTTCCGACTTTTGCTGCAGCCATCACGCTAGACAGAGGCATCGCGGACAGACTGGACACGTGACGTCACAGACAACATGGTGCCATACGGTACAACACCTGGCTTAAAACTGGCAGCGTGAAGTAAAGATTTTACTTAAACCCAAAAGGCTTATTTACAAAGACGAAAACGAAGGACGTTTTTGCTATAATATTAGTTAGTTTAAGTTAGTTTTGTATACACACAAAACAGTTTCAGTTAATTTTCGAGTAACTCTCGTTTTTATTTTTATTTCAGTTAATGCTTTTTCAATTGCAGTTTTAGTCTTTTCGTTCGTTTTCGTTAACTATAATAACCTTGAGTCATTATTGTCAAAAAAGCAATTAAAATGTTTTTCATTAACTGAAATAAAGAAATTAACTAAAATTTATCTTTAAATTATTTAAAGATAAATTAAAATGCAAAATAAAAGCATTAAAACAAACTGAAATTAAAAATGAATATGTAGAAATAAAAGAATTATAAACACTGACTAAAAGTCTTATAAAAATGTTGCTAACCAAGTTGAAGTCTGGGGACTGTAAACAGCCTACAAACTAAATTATTGTTTGGCGCTAATTATTAATAATAAATGTATCTATTGAACATTGGATATTAAAAACCTGAAAATATGAAATATTATTTTTTACAGATTTTAAAGCTGAAAACGATCAATAAAATATAGATTGGAGTAAATGTAAGTAAAATTCATAAAAATGACTAAAGCACATAATCAACGCTATTGCCACTTGGAGGTCTGGATTTGGAGTTGAAATTGAATTGGAAAAACACACTACAGGCTAATCCAACTGTGATGTAATGACCTTTAAACAGTAGTGTGTGGCCTCCACGTGCCTGTATGACCTTCCTACAACACCTGGGCATGCTCCTGATGGGGTGGAAGGTGGTCTCCTGAGGGATCTCCTTTCAGACCTGGACTTAAGCATCTCCTGGACAGTCTGTGGCGTTGGTGGATGGAGCGAGACATGATGTCCCAGATGTGCTCAGCTGGATTCAGGTCTGGGGAACGAGCGGGCATCAATGCCTTCATCTTGCAGGAACTGCTGACACTCTCCAGCCACATGAGGTCTAGCATTGTCGTGCATTAGGAGGAACCCAAGGCCAACTGCACCGACATATGCTCTAACAAGGGGTCTGAGGAGCGCCTCTGGAGAGCACATTACTGAGCCACTGCCAAACCAGTTACACTGGAGGATGTTACAGGCAGCAGGCAGCATGGTGTCTCCAGACTCTGTCACGTCTGTCTCATGTGCTCAGTGTGAACCTGCTTTCATCTGTGAAGTGATATCTTATGAACTGAGTAAATGTAAGTTAAACATGTATGTATGGCTTCTGTCTGGTAAAATCAAAGTAAAACGTGGCTAATGCTATTGCTTATGCTATTTTGACTGTACAAAACAGACCACAAACCGAGTAATGCCATGTTTTTCATACATTTGCTCCGTCAGGGGTCCTGGAAGGCCAGTGTCCAGCAGATTTTTGCTCCAATCCTAATTAAAGCAGCTCATCAAGGTCTCATTAGACCTGAAACATCCAGGCAAACTCTGCAGGACACTAGCCCTCCAGGACAGTGAGTTTGGTGACCACTGTCCTGTGGAAAGACCATGGTATTACCAACTAATACCATTACTGTACCATACTGGCATTGTACATTTACATAAGGCTGAAGAGATAGCACACATGATGAATGAAAACAAAGAAACGAAGATTGATAAGCTTTAATGAGATATCAGTGCAGAGATACAACTTATTGGGTAAAATTTCCCATACAGTAATGTCAACAATAATCATAATAACAGTATCATAATAATGTCAATATACATTTAGCATATTAATAAGTATGTACTTGCTTTACCTTTTCGTTTGATAAAAAACTGCCTATTTTATACATTTATTTAATGTTGTCTTTAAAGTTGAAGAAAGCCACAAAACCAATGGCGCATTTAATGGCAGTGTTATCTGAAATTCAGTGGATTCAGGGGCTCGGTCTGATCAATTACCTCAATAGTAGTAGATATTAAACAGACATGCATGTACCTGCACATTCAAATGAACAACTCTGACTGTAACATCTTCATACGGCTGCACTGCTTTGAGAAAGATATACAAGTTCACCATTTCCTCCTTTGGCATGAACATCTGAACATTCAAGTAATAAGTATAGTACTGCATTGCTTAGTAGTTTAATGCTACATGATTTAATGGGCAGTGACCTAGATTTGCTGGAGTTAAGGCACCTGTAAGAGTCTAAATATGGGATTTACTAAAAGCGAACGCTTTAAAAAGCATGTGCACATTGAGTAAAAACCTGGATCTGGTTTATTTGGGATAATACGCAGAACAGCAAATATAGTTTTTTTCTAGACGCGAAGAAGAGAAGAGTCTGGAGTGATGTGTTATCTGTCTAACGGTCTGTAACGTAACTGTCTATCACTCCAGCAGATATATGATCATCAATCTATGGTCATGAGCACTGAAATGTGAGATCTAGTTTGAAATCTGCCTCTCTGTGACATCTTGTTTGTTAAAGCAATCCTCAGACATGTTATGACCTGCACTAAAATTTGCTGAAGGTAATATTGAAGGCAAAATTATATAAAAAAAAGGAATATATATATGTGTGTCTGTGTGTGTGTTTTATTGGCCACATTTTATAGAATTCCAAATATATTTTATTTTTGGGGTAAAATGTGAAAAATAAAAATAACTTTTTAAAATAACTTTTTTTTTAAATCAAATGTGTGTGTTTTATTGGTCACATTTTACCCTAAATAAAAATAAAATAAATGCATGTACTGTGTGTGTGTGTGTGTGTGTTATATATAAATGTGATATATAACATTTATATACAACATGTTATATGTATATAAATATAAACACATGCATGTATATATTTAAGAAAAATATATGTTATATATATATACATATATACACACACACACACATACATACATATATATATAAATATATAAAATATATACCGTACATGTATGTATTTACATATACATAATAAATAAAACGCAGAACACACACATATATTATGTAACAAAATGTTTTATTTTGGATGCAATTAATCATTTGACAACTCTAATATATAAATATATTATAATTTTGGAGGTAAAAACGTGACCAACAAAATAAATATTTTTCTTAATTTAAAACTTTTTATCTACTCTCATTGTTGTAACACAATGTTTTTTATTTTATTTTTATATTTATTTAAAGTCATGGAACAAAATAATAAAACATTAAATAATTAAATATTTATCTAAAACAATAATGTTTCCATTTTTTTGCTGAAAATATGCATATTTGTCTTATTACCCTATGATATAATTAGATTTATTTTCTTCTGGAGTGAAATATGACCTGATCATGTTTTGGGCATTTACTCCCATGCTGAATTAACTTTGCTTAGTTGTGCACAGCCTCTCTCTCTGATAGCATCTCACACAGCAGCTCCAACATTAAGCAACACATCTCCAGTCTGCTCACAAAACATCACTTCAAAACTGGATTGTGTGCCAAACCTCATCTTTGTACCTTTAAATCTTTTTTTTCACCAGGGGTTTAGATTTACATTAAAATAGAGCAGGAGATCTAAAGTGCTAATATGTGTTTAAGCAAAAGAATCATCATCATTATCATCTATAGTTCTTGCTACATATTGCCACAATCGCCTTAAGAAATAATTTAGATCCTTTATGATTCAACTTTAAAGACAACCTCGGGGCATTTCAAATAAAAAGAGAGTTGATGTTATTATCTAATATGGGTCAGACTGCATGAAGCTCCATCTTTAAACAATGCAAGTTGTTTTTTTAAGGATCCAATATGCTACATAACATATATATATATATATTTTTGCTTTAGACATATCTCTCCAATTTTGAACCAACTGTACTGGCCTGCCAATAATTGTAATATGCATTTGCATATTTCTAGAAAAAAATGCCACCAAGAAAGAGCTTAGGACACCAGCACTGCAGACTTGATACGGACTCTGATTCACATCTACTGAGTAGACAAGACAAAGTACCAGGACAAATAAATGCTTAACTTTATCATCAAAGTAGAAATCTATAGTAGAAATCTTAAATCATCTTCCTTTAAATATGTATGTTTACAGCTAAATTGACAAAAATATATGTTTTTAAAGTGGTCTCCACGATAAGAGAGAGATCAGAGACAGAAACACAGTATTGCCACTAATCAAACAAAGAAAGGCACATGAATAACATGAGCACTGAAAGTGGTCAGTGAGGACAAGGAATAAAGACCCCATGAAACGGCTCACAAGCAGTTTTCTTTCCTCAAAGGAAACAGGACGTTTTGGTTGGAATTTTTCTTCTTTTTTTTTGGTACTTTTTTTTTCAGGCCGTTTACAGCCATGACTGTAGAGAAAAGGACATTGTGATTTAACAAATATTAAATATATTACAATTTTAAAAGTATGCGTGAGAAATAGTAATTTCGTTAGCTTTCAGGAGTACACTAGCACAGTGGTTGCCAGCACAACTTAAATAATAATAATAATAATTGCTTTTTCAATAATATTTGATTAATTCATAATAATTTAAATTGCTTTTTAATTTAGTCAAATTTAATTTAATTAGTTTCTCTTTTATTTAATTTGTCTGAACATCATATTTAATTGCTTTCAATATTATTTTATTTATTTAACAATAAATCAAAATGTTTTTTTTTTATTAAGTAGAATTTAAGGTAACAATTTACTTAAAGCTTTAATGTATAATGCATTATAAAGGGTTATGAAAGGGTATAATGCATTGTAATTATTCATTATTCATTTAATTACAGTCAAATTAAAAAAGGCATAGTGTTATAATGCTTTAACTGTGGTTACACTTATTTATTAGATTTCACAATGCATTAAAGATACTTTTATAATGCATTATAGATAAAGGCTTTAAGTATTCAAGTGTTACTGAATTGAAATCTTGTATTTGTTTTGCCATGTCTGTAATATACTATTCTAAAGCACAATTCCTGGGGTCACTGTATACATTACACCAGGATGCTTTTTGTGAAATCTGGCAACCCTTCACTCAAAGCGAATGTGTTTGTGCGAGTGGATAGACAGCAGCAAATGTATGAAGAGCAGCTATTGTTAATGCCGAGTAAGTCATGTAATAAAACGTCTTCAGGGACCACTGCATTAAAGAATAGATGAGCTCAAAACCAGCCTTTTGATTTCATGGAGTCTTTAACGATGTGTCAGAGGTAGGAAAGTTAGAACAAATGAAAGAAATTAGAACATTTTAAAACAAGTAGCTTACAGTAGATTCTTTTTTTTTTTTTCCTTTTTTTTTTTGTCAGACATTGGTAGAGAAAAAAAGAGAGTATGCTAAAAACAGCTTTGCCGAAACGATCTGAAACAGCCAGAAGATAACAACACAACATCATTTCAGCTCCTCCAAAAAATACTTATTCATTCCGAAACCGTCTCGTGACTAAAAAAAATAGTACATGTATATAATTTATGAAGATGCAGACAGTAAAAATAGATTCAAAGCTACATTTGTCATGTATGCGCTCGGGTAGATGTGACTGTGAGAGGGTGTTTGTGGGATGTGATAAAGGTGGGATGGTTATTGTCGGGATGGTGAGCGTGAGATGAGTCATAGGGTCGAGGGAAAGAGGGACTGCATTTCTGTGTAGAAACCAAACCGCTTTAAGTGGCCTGGTCTAATGCTCTTAGGAGGTCACTGCCCTGCAGCAAATGAAGATTGCCTTGCAACGGGACGTTGACCTCGCAGTCGTAACGCGTCAGTTCAGGCAGAGAGTAGGCCTGGAAGGAGGGCCCAATAAGACGACTGGCGACTCCTGCGAACACAAGAGAATCAGCATCTGCTCGGTGTGTAACCATTCACGTATTGTGTACCGAACACTTCCAAACCAAAGTGATCATCCTTATCCCCTTGTTAGTGGAGACTTTAGTGAGAAGAGCACGTGCGTTTCATTACGGAGTCCTTTTGGAATGCACTTGTCAAAGGGAGCAATGTCATTTCCTCATTTTCAGCTGGGATGTTGCCATGACAACAAGCGCAGCATGGTGTGCGTCAGCAGATGTTGCTGGGTTTTTTTAATGTTATAAATGTCTTTTTATTTTTGTTAGCATAACGGTTGCAAATAAACATGCATTTTATATTTTCTAATGTTTTTTAAATGTATAAAAAACATATTATGAATAAAAAGGGCTAGTTCACCCCAAAAAATTATAATTCTGTCATTAATTACTCCAAACCCATAAGACCTTCGTTCATCTTCAGAACACAAATGAAGATGCTTTTGATGATATCAGAGAGCCGTCTGTCCCTCCACAGACAGCAACACAACTGAAATTATCCCAGATCCAGAAACATAGTAAAAACACAGTGACATCAGTGGATCAACTTCAG
>JAUYWG010000047.1:5495452-5514865 GCA_034779775.1 Enteromius afrohamiltoni | reverse complement strand
TCACAAACGAGACACAGCACATGGAGACACAATGAAAACAAAACACAAAGACACATGGAACGACAGACGGCGTGACACTGATTTAACTCAGAAATGAATGCATTTATGTATACCTTCTAAATGATGCTAGATGCATCCTGTAGACTACATACAGAGCAGGTTGTAGTAGTGAGTATCCCTATTATTTACCTTAATTTGATTATTGCATCAACCTTAATTGTACCATTGTAATATGGTGTTGAGCTAATTTAGCATTATAAGATGATAGAGCTTTAATAATTAGAATAGTATAAGTATAAGCTTGTACTTTAAGTGTAATAATCGAATATGTTTGTGTGTGTTAATATGGAGTGAGTGTGTACCTGAGGTGAGGAGTTTGCGTGTGCGCAGGTAGCTGATGGCCAGTCTCATGATGGAGGCTTTATCCAGATGTGAGCTGATGCTGTGTGGCAGAGGCAGCTGGCGGGCCAGTTCATAAAACACCTCCGTCTCCTTACTGCGCCTGCAGCGCGCTGCGTCTCGAGACTTCTCCTTACGCCGCTCCGAGCTGCACCTACGACACACAACAACAGCCAAAGGAAATAAGAAAAGAGTCAACAGTAAGGTACACCAATTACTCTCATGCTTGCTTCTAAAATCTGTGACACTCACTCCTATATTTTCTCATGCTGTATACAAACACATGCTCAACCCATTTCTCATGAGGTTTCAGAGAATAACAGTCTCTTTGTGCCCTTAACAGGCTTTCTTATTCTCTTATTCTTATTCAACTCAAGTCACTCCTGCAGATTCAGACATCAGGCCCAAAAACTGAGCCAGTGGAGAAGAGCCAGTGTCCGGCAGGTGCGAACCAATGCACACACACACACACACACACACACGCACAAGAACACAGATATCCTTTCAGTAATGCATCTTGCTATAAAACAAAACTATTTGATCTCTTGACCAACATTAACAGCTAAACTGAATAAACCAATAATAATGACTCTTCTAACATTGCATTGCTGGGTTTATTCAGCTCAAGCTGTCAGTTAGCAGACGGGTCAGTGCCAGATCTCAAGTGGGACATTCCTGGCTGGTTCAAGTGCTTATGGGAATGATCACTTATAGCTACATCCTGGATTTAATAAACAAAAATATTGTCTCAAATTAGAACACATCTGTTCCAAGATATTTATCCTGATCGTTGGAAACTCTGTCAACTCTCTGATTACAGATGTTCAGAAGTCAGCCATTCATCAATCTATCCATCTATAGTCACACAGCCAAGACGGGTGGAATTTATTTCCATAACTTGTACAGAACAAAAACAAAAATTACGTTAGACTGGCAAAGACAAACAGAAAAATGAACCAGAAAATGTAAAAAACGAAAAGAAAATTATTACTTCTTAATAATAATAATAATAATAATAAACCTCAGTTATATTATATATATATATATATATATATTAGTCCTGTCAAACAATTGCAGTTAATCGCATCCAAAATAAAAGTTTTTGTTTACATTTGTGTGGGTACTGTGTATATGTTATGTATATTATTATGTGTATACACACACACACACACACACACATATATATAAATAAATAAATAAATACACACACACATGCAATACGTTGTTTATATATAATATATATTTACACTATAAATAAAACTTTTAATATATGTAAACGTTTACATATTTTTAAAAATGTATACAGTTTGTGTGAATATTTATATATATACAAATATTCATTGTACACACAAATCATACAAAAAAAAACAAACAAAAAAAAACTTTAGTTTAGTTTAATTATATATAGCCTATATGATAACTGAGGTTTAGGTTAATTGTTAAATATGGACTCAATAGAGTGCACAGCACAGAAAAGCCAATTAAAAAATTATAAGAAATAAAAAAACAACTATATGTTTAGCTTAAAGTCTTATAATTGTTATGAATGATAAATTAAGGTGCATTATTATCTGTTGTGGCTCTCTTTTGCTTTTATATATGTATATATTTAAAAATCCATTATTTTGATCCTTTGCCAGGTCACATGCAATAAACTCCTAATTGCTATTCATGATTTATCAGAAACAAAACTCCTGTCCCCTCTTACTCTTGTCCTATTTAAAAGAAAATAAATAGGTACTGGGCAGGTTTCCATGGAGACCGAGGTTGACGTCCACTTTTCCCGTCTTGCATCCAATAAGACTGCAGAGGACATGAAATGTGCAGATATAACGCGTTTCAATGACTACGACTTTTCATAAAAAGCTGCTCACGAGGCACCACTCAATAGATGCTGCACGCACAAGCGTGTCTTACACAGTCTTATATACCAAAGTAGTCAAATACATTTCTTAATTTGTCCCCGCACTCGAAGTAAACGTCGTGCACGTCATTCAGAGCTCTCTGGATGAACATGTTCTGGTCTGAAGTCCAGACGGTCTACTTCATTGTTAGCGCAGAGAGCCAGAGGATCCTGCAGGACGTTAAACAATAGAGATCCAGCGCTCGTTCAGGACCTGAAATGTCCAGTGAACCCCCTGAACCCTCTGCAGCAGACACGGATGTCTACAGATCCGATTTAACCCTATACAAGACCAAACCACCACCAACAATGGAAAACAGGTAGTGACCTGATGAATAGCTATTGTCAGAGGTTCTGTCACACCAAAGATTACAAGTAACCCGTAACCCCTGATGGTAACACTATTTTAAGGTGTCCATAATGCAGAGTAATTACCTAGTAGGTACTTAGTAGTAGCCGTTATGGAACGTTATGGAAGTTATGGAATGGTTTGTAATTGTGTAGATGTAACAGGCTGAAACTGTTACACATTTGTTACACACATAGTCTGTTGTGTTTAAATACATGTAATGCCTTACTAATTACAGAATATCACACAGACATAAGCTACTTAAAATAAAGTGTATGAAGATTGTACTGAAGTGTAAGTATCTGTGTAACAGACTCGGTCTGTAACACATGTGTAACAGTAGCTGCCTGTTACATCTACATAATTACAAACTATTATTAATGGCTGTTCCATAACTTAGTTACATGATCAGTACATTTTATTTCACGTAAGAACAATGGCTGCTACTAGATACCTAATTAGGTAATTGCTGTGTATTAAAATTACACCATAAAATAAAGTGTCACCCAGTTCATTAAAAAGAGTTTAGGAACTGAAATCTGTCTAGATTCCATTTGATTGTTTTATTAAAATAATCAACAGCAGCACTAATTTATTTTAAAAACATTATTTAATTTAATGCATCTTTTTCAGAAAATCTTCACATTTCACTGCTAAATTAATTCTGGTAAATATCTTTTCTAGTAAATATTCCTGAATAAATACATACAGGTTTGGAAGTATTCAAGGGCGAGTAAATGATGACAGAATTGAAATAACTTGGAAGTGAGATGTTTTATGCTCATTGTATATATTAATTTTAATCAACATCTTGATGGATTTGTTCTACGAAAATGCATGTTTGGACTTGAAAAGATGTTATTTGATTAACTGCAGTCATGAGGATTACTGTGATGTTTCTCGTTCTGACGGCACCCATTTACTGCAGAGGATCCTACATTTCTCCAAATCTCTTCACTTAAAACAAACTCATCCACATCTTAGATGGCCTGAGGGCAAGTACATGTTCAGCTATTGAAGTGAAGAGTTATTAAATAAATATCATTATTTATTGCAATAATACAAGCAAATCATTATTTAAATAAATAATTGTTATTCATTTATAATTAAATATAAAACAATCCATTTAATAAATCACATAAGCGGTAACACTTTATTTTACGCATACACCTATTAGTTGATTATTAGCATGCATATTACTAGAATATTATCCACTTATTAGTAGCAAATAAGCACATATTAATGCCTTATTCAACATCCTACCCGATACCTGAACCTAACAGCAAATTAGAGTTTATTGAGGGAACAGTCATATTCGATAGTTAACAAGGTTCACCTATTCTGAAGTGTTAGCTTCTTTTAAAATGAGGCTACCAGCGAGTCAAAACTTCCTTAAATATGATTGCGTTCCCGCTCTCCTGTCTTCACATATCTATCTAGTGACAACAACTGGGATCCATTTCTTAAAAACCAAATGTTAGCACTAATTTTCAAGTAGTTCCAGGGTTTATTTTCTATTTGAGCTCACTTCGTAATATCACCTTTGTACTTTAAGCAAATAACAACATCCCACTTGAACGCAGTGACAAAATCAAACAAACTTCACATGCTGTGAACCGTCCCGACCGAACCGAGAATTCAAAGTATTTAACTCAAGAGCAACAGACATCAGCCTGTCATGAGGACGTTATCTATTTCAGTTTGACAAATGAGCTGCTGTGTGAGATTCCTGAAGTCACGCAGATGAAGCTGAAATATGAGCTGCTGTCAGATCCTAACAAAGCCACAAATAAACAGATTAACAAATTTAGCGGAGCTAAGCATGAACTATGTTTAGCAGGTGGACCAGATGTGGTTAATGATAAACGCTCGCACGGCACAGGGGCAGCCATAAACATAAACACCAATCCTGACGAAGCAGTCTTGACCTATTCAGGCATGCAAACAATGACACGCTGCCTTATGACTGGAAGAATGGTCGTATGCCTTGCGTGAAATGCACTAAATTAAGCGCTGACCCCCAGCTATTCCAGCCCTCTACAGGAACCTACCGCTGACCTTCACCGTCCAAACGACTTCTGTGTGGCACAAGACATGCACACAATACATATACAATGTACACAAAAAAACTTTTATTCTGGAGGTGATAAATCACGATTAATTGTTTGACAGCACTAATTCCTGATTTGCAATTTAACCAAAAAAAAAAAAGACTTTAAAATAATCTGAAATTGATGTACTTTTAACCGTATTTATTCGGCTTATTAGTTATTAAAAAATATTTAATATTTGTATTATTATTATAATATTATTATAATATTTATATTATTATATAAATAATAATATTAATTATTTTTAAAAAGTGGCTGATTTATGACTTTAAGGAATTCTAAATACAAAATTTAATTGGAAATCAAATATATATATATATAAATATAGAATGTTAATACACACACACACACACTAATATTATATAAATATAAATGTGCATTTAAAAAAAACCGTAGTGAATATATTTGACCCTGGACCACATTTGTCTCAGTTACTGATTTTTTTGCAAGCTGAATAAATAAGCTTTCCAGTGATGTATGGTCAGTTAGGATAGGACAATAACTGTCCGAGGTAGAATTATTAGACAATCTGGAATCTGAGAGTGCAAAACTATGTAAATACTGAGAAAATCACCTTTAAAGTGGTCCAAATGTCTTCAAATGAGCTTCAGTGTCACATGATCCTTCAGAAATCATCATTTTGATAACGCTGATTTGATGTGCAAGAAACATTTATTTTCTCTGATGCATTTTTCCCCAGGGTGTTTTGATTAATCGAAAAGTAATGTTGTTTTTAAATAGATATCTTATAATATGTCTTTACTGTGGGTTTTGATTAATTTCACAAATTATTGCAAAATAAGCCTTACTTTCTTAAAATAAATCAACAAATCCAAAAGACCGTAAAGGTTTAAACACTATATATTTATACACTGTAATAACATTAGAAAATTATAATACACAAAATTATATAATTGAAATTATTTTATTTAACATCAAACTGCAGATGAGCATATATTATGATTATATTTGCAGAAAATATATAAATAATAAAAATGTATACGGATGAACTGAGGAGGGAGAAAAAGAAAAAAAAAACATCAAGTAATTTTTTGCAATGGTAATTAAATTCCTAAAAAAATAAATACATTTCCTGCATTTGTTGAAATTAGAGAATAAACCACGCTTTGACCAGCGTATGTCGTAACACCAAATTAAAGGGACAGCTTTTAAAGTATTCACCCTCTGTGCATGAAGTCACTTCACAGAGTCGGTGGATGCGGGTATCAAGGAATTGCTAGAGCATGAGATAAAGAAGCAATGATGCAGTTTTGGACTTGCACAATGAACCATCGTGACTCTCCTATCAGCGCAACAGCGTATTATACAACCTACACCTCAACCATATCTTAGTCAGCATCAGAACAGACTAATTTGAAACTCAAGAGTTGCAAGACACTAATGGTGCATGAATGAAGCGAGACGCAACTTCAAATGATCCCTATAAAGCACATACCATGCATGTGTTTCTTTGTGGCAGTTGACAGTCGACAGAAATGATTGTTTTACATTGCATTACATCATGCATCTGGGAAAGAGTCAAGAACTCTGCCAACAAACCACTGTGATGCAGTTCACTAAACGTTTCATTTTAGCTCACTGCATTACAGATGATGGAAAGGATGCCACAGCAAACAAACAATACGGCCTCCCAAAAAATAGAAGTGTCACAACATTATCTTCCATTACTTAAATGATAATTCAGTTCACTATTTACATTTTCAATGAACATGAATAATGCAAACTTGTAATAGTGTTATTGTAGTATTATTTATATGCTATTGTCGTATTTATAAATATTTTGAATTTAGCTTTTGTTGAGGTTGTAGTAATATTGTGTTTTCAGTTTTAGTACTTCCATTTAACTGAATTAACATTTCATTTAATCTAGAAGCGACGATAAAAATAAAAATAAAATGTAGTTTGTTAGATTGTTGTCTTTACATTTTTTTCCCCAGGTTTATTAAGATGACCTTATTAAAAGTATTTTTATAGTTTTCAATTCTTGTGCACACTGCACAAACATAAACTGAAAATAAAATAATAATAAACAAAATAATAAATAAATAAAATTCATGTTTTTTTCATATTTTTGTTTTTAGTTTTTGAAACTGAAATTTTTTTTAGATTTGCAAGCAGTACTAAAAATGATAATATGAAATAATAAAAATGAATAAATAAACATCTACATAAAATTCCAGAAAACAAAAAAAAAATTCAAATTGAATTAAAAAAAAAAAAGAAACTGTTAATTGTTAAACTGAACAACACTGCTTCAGAAGACGTGAGGTACATGGATCACGTCATGGTGTGTGTGTTTGTTTTTATCAGAAAAGAGCAGAGAAATCAATAGAAAAGAGCAACTTCATCACTGGACAACAAATCCAGGAGTTTTAAATCAATTGAGAGAAAATGACAACAGTTTTATTAATGAGTGAAAAAACTGAGCAGTTTGATTGACTGTTAAAACAGGTTATGTAGTCCGGCGGGCCTCAGCGGTCACTGATCATTACGCACAGTGCTTGATTCAATCATATTGTGAGTCGATGTCAGAGCGTAGCCTCAGGTAGAACTAGAAGTGTCGCCGCAGCCATCTGCTGTCCTGTCACACAACTATTTTCATAACAAACAGCTCATGCTGGACACACCAGCCAGATGCTAAAAGTCCAGACTCAAACCCCCAGGCCCTTGAGTGTTTGTGAACAGAGCAAACAGTTGATGGGTAACAGGGTGCAAGGTGCAGCGCTCTTCACATCTCACAGCTACAGTACTCTTCACCCTTTAAACAGAGTTTAAGAAGAAAGTTCAGCACATTCTTACCCTCATGTCCTTCCAAACCGACAGATTTGCTGTCGAACAACACTAGCTTTTTTTGAGCAATAAGTTCAAAAGGACTCAGAATTACTGATTTTCACAAGTTTTCAATACATTGGTTCTATCAGTAAAGGACATCCTACGATGGATTATCAATAGCACCTTATGCATCACTTATTACATTAAATATGCACTAAAAAAATATTATTAGTATTATTTTTTTTAAATGACACAGACACATTGTAATAAAGTAACAACAATAAATAAATAATATTAATTGTGCATATTATTCTTACTAAATATTTTTTTATGACAGTGTTAAAAAACATGGATATTAAAATAAAATAAAATAAAAACCTAAATGCATTTTGTTTATTGGACATTACACACAATATATATATATATATATATATATATATATATATATATAAATAAACATATTATATATACACACATACATTGTGCATATTATTCTTAAGTAAAGTATAAATATAAAATAATAATACAATAATAAAAAATGAATTGAGTGTGTCATTGGACATTTTACACAATACTACTACTAAGAAGAAAATTAAATAAAAACTAAACTCTTAATATAATATTTTATATATAGATATATATGTGTGTAGTTTTCAATAGATCACAAATAAAAAGTGGTATTTCATACATAATGTTTTTAATAAAGTGTAGCCATTAATCTTAGAATTTGGTAGTCAAGTTTTTTATATTTAAAATATATTTTTTCGTATATTTTATACACCGTTATATTTTATATCTATATTTTTGTATTAGTAAAATGTACACATGAATACTTAAAGTTCAATGAAAATTCACTTCAAAATTCTATTTAATATTTCATTTATTTTATATTTGTTTGTTTGTTTGTTTGTTTGTTGATTGCTTTAGCTTCTAAATCTAATTCATCTAGTTAAACTGCAACACAAAAAGTAGTTTATGGCTGCTCTCGGCTTATATTCAAATATTGTTTGTACCTACATCAGTGAAGACAATGTGACATCAAACAACAGATCTGATCTGTCACCGCCAGTCTTCGATGTATGGAAACAAGCAGCTTAGGACTGCATTATTTGGATGATGGATTGCATTTTGCGGTCTTTTTCATTTCAGTACAGGCAGTATATGTTGTAAACACATCAACAATATACAAAGCATGCGTCCGGCCGCATGTAAATTCAGCTGAAGTCCAGACTGGCTTCGTTAATGTATAACGCAGAGGCGGGGTGCAGGTGCCTGACCGCTCATTCTAATGACGAACACCAAAGCTTGCTTACAGTCTGTTTTCCTGTCGTTTTGGAATCTTGCTAAACACAAACAGAGAACAATGTGGTCCAGGCTAATCTCTGATCCTCTGGAACAGAACGTTCTCAAACTCAACCAAACAAGCCTCTCGAGCAGAGAGAGAAGAGCACGGATCATGGCAAAGCTACACGGCAGACATATTGCGACACATACACATACAGACACAATCAACACCGCTCCGCTGTTCAAGCGCATGCTTCTTCAGAGACCCCTTTCAATTAAGTTCATACACCATTTAATGATGCAACGTCCTTATCTGTTAAATTCATAGTTTCAACACTCATATAGCATTTTAATAATCAGTAAATGACACGATTTGGTGGATTTCTTTCTTTTGACAGTAATTATTAAAAAATTATATTAGTATATTATATTATATAATATTTTGATGACAAAGTTTAAAAAAAAAATGGACATCAATGACACATAATATTTATTAATACATAAATATTAATATTTATGAATTATGTGTTCACTAATGGTTGCTCAGAGTTTAAAGCAAAATATCACAATTAAAAAATACATTTCTCAGAATTTTAACAATTCTGCATATTTATTATTGGACATTTGAATTACATTTAAGTGCATAATAAATAATAATAAAGATTATAATAAAAAAAAAAATTTATTTACTTATTATTATTATTATGCACTTCTGTAAATCAAAATGTATGCTACAATTACAAAAACTATATTTATAAACTATAACCTGATTATTTATGATGGCATAGACTTTATTTGAACAAACAGGAATTCATTTAATTTTGAAAAGTGGACTATTTTAACAATCTTGACTTCATTCGTGCCATAAGCAAATATTACATCAATAACTACATTTCTTTAGGGTTGTCTGATTCATTCAGTTTCGAACAGATTCATTCAATTGATTCAGTTTCAGTGAATCAAACTCTTTTGCATCATAACACTGTTCATATATTTAAATGCTTTAAATGACAATAAATTGCCATTAAATTGTACTTCTTGTAATTCTTGATTACTTTTCAAATATCATTAGCTACAACGGTTCATGAAAATATAAATCGTTTTTTTTAAAAAAAGCATATTGCTTGATATCAAATGTAAAAATATTAGGTTAAATGAAAGAGCCCACACTTAATAAAGAGGAGGCTCTATTTCTAGATCTCATATTCAGGAATTCTACGCACTTTATAGGAAATCGGGGGCCAAAGTTCATTGTGATTGTCGATGACGTAGTTAAGTGATGGGGACCAAATTAGGGCAATGGGAGTAAAGTCATCTGGAAGCAGCTGAAGTCAGATATTGATGTGACTGTAAAGTATGCACCAGGAGGAAGAATGGGGCTGGCTAACAGGAAGTGACAGGAGACAGTGGTCTGGAGGAGCTAAAGAGTGGAAAAACACTGGTAAGGATCAGTGTGCCTTAAGAAAGAGAAGATGGGAGCGATACGGAATCAGAGGCAAGCGCAGAGACTGGAGCAAGAGGGAGAAAAACAAGAAAAAGAGAAGGAGAAAATAAGCTCCAAGACCGAGAAGAGTGCCTCGCACCCCTGCCGTTAGCCGAGGGTGGGATGATGAAGTCTCCATTCAGACCCTCTCTAGAGATCCTGTCACAATAAACTGCACATTTCTGTTTAGACAAGTCCTACAGCTGGGAGGCTCTTTGAATTTCTCCACCAAAGTCTCATATCTTGGGTTCTCCTGTGAAAACAAATATCTTAAATGCCCACATCAGTCCTACTCAAATGGCCATCACTGATAACTACAAATGACACAAAGAGGAAAATATGGAAAGCATGCGGTAAAACCTGCAGCCTTTTGATGATATCTGATCGATGTCAAATATAAATGCTCTTGAAAGGGCTTAAACGTTGATTTTTCAGAGGAACCATCATTGCAGTATTGTAAACACTGTTGGCTACAATCATGGCAATACACTCATATAATATGATCCAAAAAAGGAAAACATTCTGATATGAACAACATGAGGTTTCTGTCAGGCTTATTTTTGAGTAATGGCACCAAAGAGTTTGATTCAGTTAATGAAAGAAAAAAAATCATATTTAAGAGCTCAAAACAATTTGATGCACAAAAAATTATATTACTACACTTTTTTTTTTTTAAATCAGTCTTTTATTATTTTTTTTTTAAGTAATAAAAATTACACTTTAATTCACACGGATGCATTAAAAAATGCATTTAAAACTTTATGCATGAATTGTTACAAAATAAAAAAAATTAATCACTGCAGCATTTTATTTTTTAGGTTGCAAAAATATTTCCTAACATAGTTTTTACAGTTTTTTAAAATTGAAATACATGCAGCCTTGTTAAGCAAAAGAGACAAAAACCTAACAAATATCTGCCATTTATAGTATAATAACGGCTAAATATATTTGGTATCACGGAAAATTGCAAGCATTCACAAAGGATGTTACAAACAACAAATTTCTAAGATGATCTGAACTCATTCTGAATGTTCAAACAGCCAAAATTCTTGCACAATACTCAGAGACCCCTGAAGCTACTCAAGGCGAAGGCCAGAGGCTGACAGAAACTGTAAGTGATGGTGCAGAACCAAGCTTTGAGGCTTTTGGAAAAACACCTTTATCTCCAAAAACATGCAAGCAGCGCAGTTTCCAGCTGAAATGAACCCTAGTGGCAGCAAAACACCACCAACTTTCATACAAATTATGATTACAGGGACATAACATATGTAATAAAGACCTTAAAACACATTTATCACAGTGCACGATATGTAAACGAACACATTTTGATGTTTGCATCACAGTCATATCCATATGGCTTTTCTAGTGTAGTAAACTTGCTTGATAGTGCACCCGGTACAGTTGCTTCAGCAAAGAAGTTTTGATTTACTTTTATAATATTTTGCATTCACTTTTGCCCACGCTTGCAAGTGTAGGTCGCACATCAATTTCAAATGCAGGAGCATAACATAACATCATTTAGCAGAAATGTCATTACAGGTTTGTTTTTCCTATGAGCCTGGGTTGGAAATGATTGTTTTTGCAACACCGACTTGTCAATACAAGGTCAGCAACTTTCTGTTTTTAGAAACAAATTTACTAACAGCTTGTGCCAGGAAAACCCTCTCTTGGTGTTAAATATTAAGCAATGAAAAAGCATGCAAAACCCCATTTTTGTGGGTTTTATAGGATTGCGGTCTCGTGTTAATTAGCATGGTCCTTATACTCCAACCCCGGGTTAGCTAACTAGATGCAGGTAAGTGGTTATGTTGCAGCAGAGCACAGAACAATGCACAAGTTAGATCAGACTAATGGCCAGCTCTCAGCCTGAGGGAGTTAACAGAGCCCATCACAAAACACAGCCTTTCTCTTCTTAAATGAGCCACTGCACCGTTTTCTAACTCAGCACAGAATGAACCCGAGACAAAGCCCGTTGATTCAGGGTGACGTAATGGCGAATGCAACAAATGATGAGCAAAAAGTGCCCGGAATGGCCATCAGAAAGCCACCATGCATGATTTATAACGCTACAGCAGTCAATTCAGTCCTATTGACAAGCACACAAATACTGTACGCAATGCTCAGTCAAAACATTACTTCACCAATGACTTCATTAAGGGCTTGATTAATTCTGTTGTGCCTTATAATTACAAACAATTGCACTTCTGATAAAACATATTAGTTACGCACCAATTGTGAATGAATCTGGTTGAAATGGGCAGACTATTAAAAAGTATTGAAAACATTTACTTATATATACCATTTAAAAATTTGGGGTCAGTAAGATATTTAATGGTTTTTAAAGATGTTTCTTCTGCTCATCAAAGCTGCATTTATTAGATTAAAAATCCAGAAAAATTTGTAATATTGTGAAATATTATTTCAATTTAAAATAACTGCTTTCTGTGTGAATATATTTTAAAATGTAATTTATTCCTGTGATACAAAGCATCATTACTCCAGTCTTCAGTGTCACATGATCCTTTCAGAAATCATTCTAACATGCTGATGTTTTATTATATTTTTGAACGGTAGTGTATATAAAAATCAATTTTGGTGTATTATTATAATCTACTAAATTCTTGATATACAAATGGGGCCATGAAAGGGGACTCTGGCTATCTTACACAACATGCATGCATACAAACATGCCAAAATATATATAAAGCATGTCGGGGTTGATCTAATCTCTCTCATACCTACAGTAAACCACCAAAACATATGGGTTCAGTATAGACAGACACAAACAAATACACACACCCACACCTACAGCATCACGCACTCATCCCTTCTTGGCCTCTTGTATTACAGTATCTTATGGGACAGGATCACTTGTGTCTTGAGGTTAAAGGTTTTGTACTCTTTCTGAATCAGCCACGCTAAAGTAGAGATATATTCTCTTTTTTTTTTAGTTTAGTGCAATGTTTGGTTATGATCTGCCACTCTGAGATTCATCAGATAAGGGTCAGAAAGCTTGTAAGGGAAGAATTGTCACGAGGATGAGGCAGACTTCAAGGCGCTCTCAGAGCAGCTACACACGCACACAAATGCATTCTCTATTATTCTCTCATTAGCACTCTTTGATATTCAATAATCTTCACAGATAAAGTTACACGATGCATCCAAGGTACCATTGTTTTCCAATCAATCAATTTCCAACCCAGACTATTAACACGCTGCTTGATCAGTAGTGCTTAGATATAACAAACTTTAACCCACTACAGCTTAAAAACTATAAAAATAAGTTTTATTGCTACCTTAAATGTGGTGCTATCTTAAAAATTGATACCTCAAAACGGTGCCAAAGTCATAAAATGCACTTTCAGTAACTCCAAGTTCAAGTACTGATAAAGGAAATGTACTTAAAAATCATAAAATTACGTAGAGAGTACAAAAACAATATAGATTAAATTGAGAAAAATATATATTTTTTATAAAATGATGAAAAT
The DNA here is from genome assembly GCA_034779775.1 of Enteromius afrohamiltoni. Taxonomy (NCBI): domain Eukaryota; kingdom Metazoa; phylum Chordata; class Actinopteri; order Cypriniformes; family Cyprinidae; genus Enteromius; species Enteromius afrohamiltoni. Next base: position 5,501,055 of record JAUYWG010000047.1, on the reverse strand, counting down.
ACAGGCTATTTACAATGTACTATCAGAGAATAATATAAAAATAGAAATGATTAATCATTTGAATAATAATAATAATAATAAGTTTAGTGCAGAATTCTGTTGCATTTTAAAACAGGTCACATGCTTTCCTATAAAAATATAAATTTCTGAAATTACATAAATAAATCCACGAATAAAAATAATACAATTTCAAGACGTTCTCTGACATATATGAATACTTTTAATATTCAGGAAAATATATTTAATAGTCTACTTGCAACTTAGGTAGCCTACTGTATGTTAGTTATTTTAGAATTGAAAGTAATTTTAAGAAGAAGCAGCACTCTCTTCTTGCCGCTGCGCCTGTGGCTGAGTTTCACAGAGATCCACTTGTTGCTGCAGCTCCACAAATCCCCGACCTACATCAGAAAAGATTACTCACAGCCCGCTGAACTCACCTCTTCTTCTCCTTCTCCGCTGTCATCTCTCTATCTCTCGTAATTCCCGCAGCAGTGCGATCTCTGCGCAAACGGGACGCGCTCCAAACCCCCGCAGACGTTTGCGTAAAAGCGCAGAAAAGACGCACAACTGATCGTAAAAAATGCAGTAAAGTCCACCAGCAGGGCAAACGTGACTGTACAGTCTCAGAACACTGCCAAGGATCGTACAGTCTCCCCCTTTTTTTGTAAAATCCAAGCGCGGTGGGGCTCGTCGCGGTGAGGGAGTTTCTCGCTTGTTTTATGGTCAGTGAAGTTCACAGCCCCGCACTGAAGGGCGCTTGACAGCTGAGCAATCAATCACTGCTCTCTGATTGGCTGGAGAAGCCGCTGGGACCCGCCCACCGCCAGAGCTGACAGGATTCGCTGCGGCTCTAACTTATCCAAGAGCCAGCATCAAAGTTTAATCAAACTCATTGCAATCAGTTAAGTGTTGCAGATTAGTTGGAAATAGCAGCCACGTGATTATAACTATAAACTCTACAAGATGACATGTCTCTCTGGAGCAGGAGTGGACAAGTGAGATAAAAGGCTATTGAAAAAGACAGCATGAGGGGCACATGCAGCCTAATAATTTAAGAATAATGTTGCATTAGTTAATTCTGACAATGGCTTTCCTAAGAAACACAATTGATTTATAGCATATTTTTGTATTTTGATTACAGCATCAGTATTTCAGAAAGTGCACAACATACAGCGCATAGCTGCAGAAATATATTTTTTAATGGGTTTCACTTGGTCAGTGGAGCATATTAAAATAATTCAGAATAGAAAACATTAATAGGTTCCTTTTTAAATGATTGTTTGTATGTGTAGTGTATTGTGAATCAGAACAGAGCAGTGTGTGTAGTTTGGTGTTTGTATCTATTTTTAAAAAGCATCTAGGACGATCTGCTCTCTATTTACAGATAACATGTTTATGCTATGTTATAGTTACTGCCGTTTGACATACTGTTTAGTCTCCTAAGCTCACCCAGGCCTGGCTGCATTTTCATAATAAAAATATACAATATTGTTCAATTCTGTTACAATTTAAAATAATTGCATTCCATTTTGATGTACTTTTAAGTGCACTCAAACACTCAATAAGTTACGTTCTGTACTTTAATCCTGAGCAGATAATTGCCACTTGCAATAAGTAGTATAAATAGCAAAAAAAGCTATTTCCAGGCTGCAATTTTAATTTATTGTAAATGGCTAATCTAATCTTTCATAACCCATAGGGGCACTTTAAAATATCATTTATTCCTGTGATGCAAAGTCGATTTTTTTAGCCATTAGTAAATGAATACTACCTCTACTACTGTATATTCAAGTAGAAAACCGTTATCTATTATTTTGTGTTGCAAAACCTGCCAAAATCAAGCTTTTAATAAAATCTGTTTATACAGCATTTCAACACAAGTGTCCAAAGCTGTCATGAGTAGGTTACTGTAGCTTTGCAGGTAAGTTTCTTCAAGCATGTGTCACAGTTCAGCCTCAGTTTCTTCATGTGAATCCAGACAGATTGATGATCAGATCAGCTCTGTGTGGAGCACGGACTGTCGTTTTGCAAGCAAAAATCGAACTGGATAAGGCCTATTACAATTAATGGCAAAATGAAAGTTTGGAAATGTAAACTGATGTTTATTAATGACACAAAAGATAGAAATAAATGTCATATATTCTGAAAACACAGCACAGTAACTTTCACTTTAGTGAACTATTGCACTCATTGTTCATCTTACAGAAAGTCTTGAGCATTCCCACAATGACAAGCATATGCATTTTCTCATGTCCTTGGACATCTCTAGCCTCCAACTAGAATAGAAGGTCACATGTGACAGGACTAATCCTTCACTCTTTGTTTTGGTCATGATGACCCTTATATTTAACCAAAGTTCTCCCTCTAATTTCTCTCAGCCTTAAGTATTTGGTTTGCTCATTACTTCCTCTATAGTTCATTTATTCATAGCCTATGACAATCATGCACTCCTGTCTTCTCCAGCATGCAGTACCAATACAGAGTAGTACAGTATGCACTTAGATTCATAAAACACTTTGTCCCAGCTACAGTACTGTGCGGTTGGAGATTAATTTGGACTCATTTTGGTTTATTTCTAACATCGTATTTAATAGGTTACAAACCAAACAACGCACATTCACATCTTTTGAGAACAGTACATTTGGCACACAGTAAAATGCAAATAATGACATGACAGTGACTAATGGTAAAGATATCCAAATAAAATAAAATAATAAAAAATAAACTTATGACATACTGTACATATGAAGCTGCACAATAAAATAAAAAAGAAACACATACGCATATGTGATACTTACAGGGACACTTATATAACTTATATTAATATGCACTGTACCTCTGTATGTACAAATATGTATTCCTTTGTGAGACACAGATTCACGTTTAACCAAAGAGGTATTTCCAACTTTTTTCTTGAACATGTCAATGTTTTTTCTAAGTAGAGTCATTTCAAAAACAATAAAAAAGAGTTACCCATGAAGTCCAATAGCCCTGAAAATTTCAAGTCAGGGCAGGGGTGTAGCTGTGAGAGGACTCCATCCAAGCTAATAGATGCCAGTTCAGAGGGGCACGAATAAGGCCAGGCAAGCTTTGAGAAAAACGACCAAGCAAACAAAAGGTAAACTCAAAATGAAGCAACAGATCTGTATGAAATGAGTCACGGTCTCATACTAAGCATGAGACGCTGTCCACGATCCACTTTCACTGTGATAAGATTTATAAGGAAAAATATAAAACAGAAAATAAATATTATGCAACAAGAATTGATAGGATTGTGAAAAGTGAATGCTCGCAGCAAAATAAAAGTGTAACATCAGAAGAAAGATCAAGTTGCTTCAAAATGTTTTGTTTTTTTTAATGCAGATAAATCTGGCAGCAAATGAAGAGCTTATATGCAATAGCAGATCAAGTCTTTTTATTACGTTATCATATTTTATTGGGTTTTACTGTGTTAGCTATATTTTTTGTTATTTTTAACCTAATTTAAAAATCTGCAGTTGCACTGATATTAATTGGAATGCAAAATGAAAAAAAAAAAGGTTTTCAAAACCGAGTTACCTGTTTTTGTAAATGAGCTCTTTAAAAACATGTTGACTTTTAAACCTAATGCCTAAAAAAAATCTATAAAAAAATCACTCACTTGCATTACAACTTTCATATTTTACTGTGTTAGTTAGATATATTGTAGCTAATTTAACCTAAAAAAACACACAAAACAACAAAAACTAACAAATTGCAGTTGAATTAATATGAATTGGAATATATATATATATATATATACATATTTTTTGAAAACTGTTAAAACTGAGTTATCTGTTTTTGCAAATAAACTCTTCAAATTCATGTAGACTTTTAGACCTAATTTTAGCAAGAATCTGCAAAAAAATAAATAAATAAGGATTTTCTTGATGACCGTAACTAGTCTTGTTGCCTGCATCACAATATTAGGAGAAACAGTAGGGTATTTCAGCTGTGCCATATTTAGAATGGAAGATCAATTCTATGTATTTTACTTTTTGCCACAGAGGCGTAATATTTTGTGTCTTGTCTGATTAGAGTATATGAAATACAGAGGCTATAGCAGCTGAAATAAAGGACCTATGTTAGATATGGCATGACCTGGCAACCAAACGATTACCAACCAAAAAAGACAGTGGAACTCAGAGGCACTGAAAGTGAGATGGAGAGATGGAAAAAATGCTAAATACACATACGCATACACCCACACACACACACACACACACAATATTGCACATAACAGTTTCTCATAGTCTAATAATACACAAGAATATCATAGGCATAACCATGCAGTAGATGATTAGTCTATTTTCAAAGTTCACAGGCTAATGATCGGGGTAATCAGGACTTGTACGTATTGTAGACTGTAGAGACTTGATTGGCTACTGTCCTGACCCGTTCATAATGATAGGTCTTGTTGCATTGTAGAGAAACCAACAAATTCCACATCCTAGCAACAAAACAATCCAGTAATATAATGAAACACACACAACGAAACACTAAACAGGGTACTTGTGTAAGCTTACCCTTCAGCAACACGCGCTCACAGACACACACACACAACACTTGTTTTGGTGACACTGTCAACACTGCTGTTTCGAATGGAAACGGTGTGATGGTCTCATCTCAAAGGCAGTTCTGAGTCCTTCGCAGTACCGTCCAATCACTGATCAGATCCCAATGCGGAGTGCTTAAAACTCCCAAATTCACACATTCATATGCATCGCATCTGCAATACAATCACTTGTTCATTACATTTGGTTTTTGCATTTCAAAACGGTGCTAGTGTAAATGGGTCGAAGAGATGATGGGAGAAGTAATAAAACATGAAATGGTCTTCTAACGATCTCTATCTAGCTGCTTTAGTGATGAGCTCCCTTAAGTGTTTTACATACATTAAAAATAAAGATGGTGCGGATGTGTCTTTTTTTGGAGTTCAGCAGGAGAGATTATAATGCATAACTTTCTACTTTTTAATGAAAGCATCAAATTGTAGGTAAATGAGGGTCTACGATCAGCTCGTGGGCGTTCACAGCGTTCTCAGCACACGTGTGCACCAGCTACAGCGCAGGAGATGGAGGTTTTAGTATTAGGACAAGTTCTCTTCGCCGAAGTAAGAGAAGCCCTTGAACTCATCCTGGTTGATCTGCTTGATAATGGCGTCTTCCACCGGGGTGAGCACCGGCTCCTCGCGGGTGAAGTCCTGGTCAAAATTGTTGACATCCCTTTTAGTTTTCTGTTAATTGGAGAAGAGAAAACGTGCTAAATGAGTAATTCAGAGCAAGAAATTACACTATTGTTGTCATACAATTAGTCATAATTAATTGCATTTAAAATAAAAAGGAGAATTTTTTTTTTATAATATATCTGTTTGTACGGTTTAAATTTATTATGAATTTATAAATAGACACACACAGTATATATTTAGAAAATATTGACATGTGTGTATTTATATTCATATAATTGATATTACATCTAAATCAGTGCTGTGCAATAATTAATTGTGATTAGGTCCTCTACTATTTTCAATATTCATGCTGCCCCTTGGTAATATTATTAGAAAACACGGGATCAATTTTCATTGT
>JAUYWG010000047.1:5484703-5495352 GCA_034779775.1 Enteromius afrohamiltoni | reverse complement strand
GTCTGTTCGATTACGTTATTAATTGATCTTTATCACATCTATGCCATATCTACATGTACAAGCTACTACTACATATAAAACATTCAATATCTAAATCCTACATGTAAAACATAACATTGGTGTAAAGCTGCTTTGAAATGATATGTATCATGAAAAGCGCTATACAAATAAATTTGAATTGAAATTGAATTGAATTAATGGCACCTAAAATAACAGTATTTGTGAACATACTGTAAGTGTGCGTGCTGTGAATATTTATTATGTTATTTTGTTATGTGGTATAAACACACACACACATGCATGTATATATTTAAGAAAAATATGTTACATTTAAATATTAAATATATAAATATATATATAAAATATAATTTTTTTATTATTAACAATAATTAAAATTATTATTATTAATATTATTAAATATTATCAAGAATACATAATGCATGTGTGTCTCTTTATAAATACATAAGAAATATACACAGTACTTAGTACACAGTACTTATTGAATCGTCTGAAGCAGACTGTCAGTAAAACAGAGAGTATCCAGATTTTTAAGGAAACAGAGAACAAACAGTGCTGGATGAAGTGGATATTCACCTACTAACAATTGAAACAAAAGGCTTCTTTCTGCGAGATAAATGAGAAAATTCAGCTACTGCTGTGTCATGTGAATAAGTGGCCATTTACACAAAGAGTGTTTTGTGTCCGCCTACACTGTTTTTTTAGTTGTTTTTCTATGCGAACATGCACTAGATGGATGTCTTTAACCATTTTGATGCTATATAATGTTTTTGTGTTTTAAAACATGCATAAAGACCATTGCTCTCATTGATTGCTTGATTTAAAGAGTTTTAAAGCAAGTAGAAGTTTGTAATAGAGTACTAGACATACTAGTTTATTTGCAAAACCAGATAAATAACGGCATTTGTTTCAATTTCCAAAAATCCAGTTTTTTATATGTTATCATGTTTTTATTGTGTTATAATGTGTTGGTTAGCTGTATTTTTGTTAAGTTGTTTTTAATCTAATCAAAATAACCCAACAGGTTAAATGAGATTAATGGTAATGCACAATGAAAAAGCATTAAAAAAATTAAATTATCTGTTTTTGCAAATGAACTTGTCTTTCTTTTCAGTAAAAAATATACTTTTCAGTGTATATATATATATATATATATACACACACACAATATTGTGCAAAAGTCTTTGGCCACTAGTATTTTCTTCACTAGTGGGTTATTTCTATCTTTTGTGGTAAAGCAATTAACCGCTTAATAACGTTATTTTATCGTTCTCTTCTTATATTAATTTGAGACAAAAAGACATGAATTTGTGTGTGCAAATGCCATGTTGACTCATAAAACGTGCAATGCTGGAGAAGCAGACCCCATTTCTCCGATGTGATGAGGTTGCCTCAAACAACTACTGAGCAGGGAGCCTGGCTAGGCTATACGCACTTATCTCAATCTTCTTGGGGCCAGCGGCAGCGAGTTAATCACAGCCAATGTTTAAATAATTTAGCCTTCTCAAATAATCACAACTTGCTAAAAGTCTATAGATATAAAACAGTTCAAGGCAAGCACATCACATGTTATTGTTAGACCCCTAAGAGAGGCGCCATTGTGATCACTCGCATATTATTTTTTCAGTAGAAACTTAAATACGCCGTCATTTTTAAAATAATGCATAATTCGGAATGGTAAAGGATCTACCTTTATTTCTGTACATTTACAATATCAACAAAACTTTGTGCTTTAAATAAAATAACAAGGAACAGGAGCGCTTCATAAACCGAAACTCACAGAACTGACACACAGATATGATATATATATATATATATATATATATATATACATAAATATAAATCTTTCAGAAATTCATTAATTGAACAAACTAGGTGCTATTGCTTAAACCATTGTCTCATGAAAGTGAATATAGCATGGTTTTATTTCGTTAATATTTCTTCTATGACAAATCGTCTGATAAATCGCTGTAAAATTGAACGATGTGGGGCAAACGATGTCCGGGAATCATAACGGTAACCTGCAGAGGCACATTCAGTGTAAACATCCAATATTTTGATCAGTCGAACAATAAAAGATCAGCATCTACAGCAGATGGACAAACGACTCTGGACGCGGAGACAACATTGTACATTATTCTGCTTACACGGCTATTTACCTCATTTAAGAAAATATTTTATTAGTGCATTTTTAACAAATTTTGCTCAAACTGGTTTACTGGTTTTAAGACCAAATAACACGCAAATTGGTTTAATAATTTGGAAATATAATATCAAGCTTGTTATTAAATGACAAACAAACACACACACACACACATATATATATATATTTATACACACACACACACACACACACACACTACCGTTCACAAATTTGGGGTCAGTAAGATATTTAATGGTTTTTAAAAATGTTTCTTATGCTCATCAAAGCTGCATTTTGAATGGTATTGTGTATATATATATATATAAAATGTGAAAAAAAAAATAATGTTATTAACGTATTATTTGTTTCTTGAAAACCGTTTTTGGAATGCATTGTTTGTACTGCACTTTTACTTCTCGGAGCGTGAGTTTTTTTTCTCGAAGTTAAACAACTTTTTTCTCGTTATTTAACAAGTTTTTTCTCACGTTTTTTTCAACTTTAATCACGTAATTTCACGCGTTTATTCTCAACATTTTATTTCAACTTTTTATTCTCGAAATTTTACGGCTTTATTCTCGTAATTTAACAAATTAAATCTCGAAATGATACATTTTTTGTATTATTGCTTGGCCCTAATCCTCTTCCGTACAAAACAAAAACAAAGCTTTAACAAAATGCACACACACACACACACACACACACACACACACAACAACACAATAAACCCAAACAAAACAAAACAAAAAACGTAATATATCTGTTTGATCTGCCTCATATCGATGGATGTTTTACACTCTCCTTTCCGTCTCACCCTCTAAGGGCTCTCATCAGCCTCGTGAGCAGGCGTGAGAATGGGGCGGACAGACAGGCCTCTGCTCACACCATCTGAGAGGCATTCCACACACACTTACAGAAGCCAGCATGCATCTCTGTATCAAAGTACAGCGTCTGCTGTGTGCTGAGAGTCCAAGAGCATCTCAGATATCCCTCTGTTCACACTACCAAAAACAGAAGTGTGACACAAACACTTCAAAGAACCATGAGGGCCGAAGTACTGCTATGTTCCTGATAGCTGCATTTGGAGAGACCAGTGTTTATGTCTGGGCTGAGACAAACAATATACAGAGTGTGTTGTAACCAGACACAACATAATAAGTGTATATATTATTTCTTTAAAAAGATAATCTGAATATTTATTGGTTGTTTGGTTTGTCTCTCTAGCATCTCACTTATTAGGTAAAATCTTATTGGTCCAAAATTCTATTAGACATAAGTGTTTATATAATGTGTACTATAGTGTGCCAACCAGGTGAATTACAACATTAAAAACTTTTTATATGAAGCTGAAATATAGTTGGAAATTGGACAAAAAGACAAAACTGGACCATTGCATGGGAATATGAAAAAGTGTATAGGTGTTATAAACAATACATACACAATATATTGAAGGTTCTTGCAAAATATGCATTTTATGCTTAACAATTTTAGCATTTTATGAATATAAGTAAAGTCTACATCATTTGCTATGCTTAGTTGAAGTGTGTGGGTGGGTTTATGCTAAAGTTTTTTTTTCTCTGATTGGTGGAGATTTCTCTCAAGAATCATGGGTAATGTAGTTTTTCACCAGGAGTTGAACCAGTTGAATATGGTTGTAAAATAAAAGTTGCAATAATATACAGTAGGTCTGTCTTCAAAGATTTATACATTATCATTCAAAACCAATTTCTCATGAAGAAAATAATTCGTTTTTTAGGCTGCACTCCATTAAACAATAAATACCTTATAGTTGGCTGTTATTTTATTGTTTTATTTTATTGCGTTGCAGCAGCATTTCGACAAATGTATTATGTCATTCCCTGGTTGGTGTTATTCATAAACACACAATGGCCATGTTGCAAAACAAGGGAGCTGCCTTACTCTTGATTACCAAACGTTTGTGGGCAAAATCCAGTCATTTCAATAGGAATCAAAGCAATTGTGAATTGAGGTCCAAAAATTTCCCCACACAGATTTCTCAAGGAGTTGGTCATTTGCCACAATGACCAACAAAAAAGCCAGTTGAATTTGAAATAGCCAAATCAGCTTTTATTAATAAAACCACTATTTTTAGTGCTATTTATTGATATTGAATACAGTACTTTTTTCATGCTGTGGTGGATTTCTGCGATTGACTTCTGTAGAAAATATAAATACACATAGAAAGGTCTAAGACGGCAAAGACATGGCCTCTTACACCCACAAATGTTGTCTACTGTACGTAGGCAGTGCACAAATAGACTATCCACATATTACATTATAATACTCACAATACGTGGTTTGAAAGGCGGCTTGATCTTCCTCTGTTCCAGAAGTACCCAATCAATCTCTTTGAAGAACGGATGCGCTTTAATAGCTTCCTCTAGTCCTTGGGATACTACGCAACCCAGTCGCTTACTAGGGCTCTTCGTCATGAACTAAACAATGGAGTGAAGGAAGAAGAAAAGATTAGAGAAGCGCAAACCTGACGGCTTGTTAACCAGAGGATGTATATATGTGTTATGTTGAGTTAAGATGGTCAGTGATGATGTTTGTATGATATAAGATTGCATCCTGTGGAAAGATGACCAGAGGTGACCACAGGTCATGTGACCAGAGTGCCAGAGACACAGGGAGGCAGTGTGACACGATGCTGTCCAAGACAAACAGCCTGCCTTTCCCACAAAGCTTTGCAAACGGGCAAAGGACAGCCAAAGTAAATCTTGGACATGTGAAGGAAAGAGGTGACACACACAAACACACACACACACACCAACTAACACTAACACTACTGTTACTGTATGTAAAAAAAAATGGAAGTGACATGAGTTCCAATAAGACAGACTAAGGTTGCATTGCACCTGCATCTGATTTAGGACCACACTTGGAAATCAGATTGCATGTAGTTTTTGCTGTTCACACAGTTATTAAAGCCAAACAATAAACATCTGAGTCACATATGCGAAAAAAAAAAAGAAATTCCTATGAGTGTGATACCCTTACACACACATAAACAACTGCTAAAGAACACAAGCTGTCATGCAGAAAAACACAGAGAGAAACTAGTCAAACAAGCCAGACAAATAAATATGAGCAGAGACTGAGAAGATGCTTCTCATTGGAATTGTTTTGATACCTCAGTTGTTTCTCTTAGACAACAAGGTGAAACAGAGAAGAAAATGAGACCTTATTTAAGAGGTTAGGTTTATTAGAAAAGGTTTAGTTGAAATGGATTTACAGGTCATTCCAAACCTTACGGCCTATTTTGTTCTTTGGTCATTTTAAAGAGGTCGAATTGTTCACTCTGATATGAACCAATTATTTGAGAAAAAATAAATACATAAAAATGGTTCAAATGAATCATAATAAAGCACACAGGTTGTATGCTCTGATTTATTATTATTGCTATTATTTATTTTAATTTTGTAACATAAATATAAAATCTCTTTTTTGGTTAAACAGAAAAAATCAAAGTCTTTCAAGAAGGTTTCAGAAAACTGAATGATCTGAGCTGTACTAATCCTAAATCTTTTTATTGCTCTATACTTTTATTATATGTGGCCCAGGACAACTAAACCAGCCATGAGTGCCAATTTTAAGATTTATCCATAAATAAGCTTTCCACTTTTCCCCCCAGACTTTATTGTTTGTTAGGATAGGACAATACTGCTCAAGATACATTAGAATATCTAGAATACTGAGAAAATCATCCTAATGAAGTTCTTACTATTGCATATTACTAATAAAAAATTATTATCTATAGTAGGAAATGGACAAAATATATTAATGGAACATGATCTTTACTTAATATCCTGATGATTTTTGGCATAAAAAATGTAATCTATAGTTTTGACCCATTCAATGTATTTTTGGCTATTGCTTCAAATATACCCATGCTACTTAAAAGATACTGTATATGACTGAAAAAAACTGCTTCTAAACAATAAATAGCTCCTCGGCTCTTTGTCATAAGCACTTAACCAATTTGAACAGTTAAAAGCCGAGGAACCCATGCAATGTGGGTCTGTATATCCTGAAACGAGACCTCTGAGATTACGCAACCCAAAACTCCAGCAGGGAACACAAACAATCTGTTCTTTTCCCACAAGGAGTGTAATTTTTCTGAGCTGCCGCCTTCTTTTGCTTTCTGTTTCTTAACTATCTTTTCAAGAAGAGTGTGAGAGCAAGCAGGAAAGGTTAGGTCTATGTCTTTAGTAATAATCAGCAGGAAAACTGTATCCTTGAGTAAATCCGGACACGTACCGCTTTAAGGATGCTGACGGCCTCTTTGCTGAGCCACACAGGATACAGGACGTCATCATGGAGAATAGACTCAAAAAGGTCGTCCTCGTTATCTGCTTCGAAAGGAGGCTGCCCGGCCATCATCTCGTACATCAGCACACCTAGAGCCCACCAGTCCACTGATGGACCGTACTCCAGCTCCTGCAGGATCTGCGAAAACCAAAACTCTGTCAGTCTAAAGTTTGAAACAGAACTAATGAATATACACGATCATGTCCAGCTCAGACCCAGATGAAAGCACTTCTTTGCACACAGGCTACTTTATCAGGTGGCTAATAGGGTTGTTCCTCACCAGTTTTTTCAGTTTTTTTAAAAAATTCTTTAGAAAAAGATTTGGGCTGTTTAGCAAAACAAACATGTTGCCAATCAGCACTAACGGGCGTGTCTATTCATGACGTGGAAATAGTGTTCAGTGAAGAGCCGAGCAGAGCGACTGGGGAAGTGTAAGGCCTGCGATCGGACGCCGAGGTTGTTTTGATTCTTCTTGATCGGTGAGTTACACTGGACGTAATAAAGCAACCGTTGAAATTCATGTAAGCGCATCATAAATAGAACGCGGCAATCTGTGGGAGATTCGCCGCTCACGGCCCATGTAAGTTAGCATCACTAATTATAATGACTTCTATAGTATTTTTTCTCACCACTTGTGCCCCGTGTAGACACAGTGTGACCTTGGTACTGCTTTGTTTCACAGAACTCGTTAACTGGGTTTCTTAAGCTATGTATGTGTGGCACGGAGCTATCCCTTTTGGGGTAGGGGCGTGTTTGTTTTGGTGATTTCAAATATCAACATTGGCTTCCAGAAATCGTATACACTGCCTTTAATAATTTTCATTTAATTCAACAACAAAATTCAATGCAGAACATAGAACTTTTATTAACAAAACAATTAAAAATGCACCATGCTGTGTGTCTAATATAAAATAACAAATAACTTACACAAGGTTGAAATAGGTGAAACTAAAAATAATTAAGCAATGTATAGGGCCTATATACTTACCCTCAAGCAGAAGATAGTTTGTAACCAGGCTGTTTTGGTCACCATTGACTAAAAAAATACTATGGGAGTCAATGGTGAGCCGAAACAGCCTGCTTACAAACTTTCTTCAAAACATCCTCCTTTGTTTTCTGCAGAACAAAGAAGATCACACAGGTTTGGGACAACTTGATGATGAGTAAATGTCAGAATTACAATTTTTGGTGGGTGAACTATTCCTTTAAGATGCCTACTCCACCCCATACCTGAACCTAACAACTACCTAAATATTAATAGGAAGTTTTTTGGAAGGGGCAAATTACTGTATATTGAAGAGGCACAAATCATGGTTTATAGAGAGACCAAATATAATACTGTTTCGTAGCTTTAATGAGAACCAAACTGCAAAAGAGTGTGTGAGTGTGTGTGTGAGGGTGTGAAATACTGTACCTCCGGGGCAATGTAATCCGGTGTGCCACAGAATGTCGTGGTTGTGATGCCATCCAGGATTCCCTCCTTACACATGCCAAAGTCTGCCAGCTTACAGTGACCCTCTGCATCCAGCAGAATGTTGTCTAGCTTCAAATCCCTGCAAACAAAACACAACAATATTAACCTACATCTAGCATGTAACAAAGAAATACAATTCATAATAGCACGCATGGTTTTCTTTCCTCTTCAGTTTCTGTCATTTGTTTGGATCCTCTATAACCTTAAATCATCTCGCAGTGTTAATCATCAAATAACTGATGCATGACCTTGATTCTGTTCAAATGTAAGCAACACTGCAACACAGCAAGTGAATCATTTACTGACACTCATATGTCTGAGAATAGTTGGACGCTAATAAAATGTGCTCACGGACAGCAACAGAGTAATCTATGACCAAACAAACACTCAGGAATGACCAGTGACAACAAATAAAATGCAGTTCATTCATGAAAGTTTAGTCAATTCAAATATAAAGACTTTTGCGGAAAGGAAAAACAAAAAAAGTTTCCATAATGAAAATCTGATCCAAAATAAGTGATTTAATTTTTTTTTATAGTGTATTATAAATACAGGCTTCATAGAAAGTGTTACCAAAACATTAATTTGCAGTGCAATTTGATTAAACTGTTAGGGTCAATAAAGTAGACAAAATATGAAATATGTATTAAGATGTAATAATACATAAAGAGAAGGAAAATTATTATTTTTGTGTGTATGTTTTCTGTCTGTTTTCATTCATGGACTCCTTCCAATGTACTCTTGTCACCGCCCATCTCATATGTTGTCACGGTTCCCACTCATGTCTCCGCCCACCTTGTTTGTTGTCATGGTGTTTCATTGTTGGCTCCACCCACTGACCTAGTTTTATGTGTATATAACCTGGAAGTGTTTGTGTGTTGCCATGGTCCATCTCGTTTTGTTACTCTGTGTAAATCGCTGTGTTTTGATCTTCTGTTTTTCCCCTCTGGATTGTATTTGTTGTTTAGCGACCTACGTCTGGACACTGACTATTCTCTTGCTTTTTCTACACTATTCCTGTTTGCGGCTGATTGACCCTGCCTGTCTCACTCTGTGTTTTTAAATAAACAATCTGCAAATGAATCCGAACATCTCCTGCTCCCTGATTGTGACAATTTCAGTCTGTTTTTGAGATTCATACATCTTTCCATCAAATCGAACTGATTCATCTTTAAGTGTTCCATACTGTATATTATATACAGTAGTCAACATTTTAAATGGATCAAAGTTTGTGATGTAACAATTAAGTTTTAAAGCTGTAGGTTTTTTTAAGTAGCATTTTGAATGCAAACCAAAATAACTAATGTAAAATAAAGATAAAATGCAGTTTACATTTACAACAACAAATTTTTCGCCCAGACTTTGTTTCAGTGCAGCAGGATTTGAGCATCCTTCTGGGGACACACAAGTGTTTTTCATATACCTGTGCGGTGAATTTAACTAGCACAAGAAGAACGTATAGGGAGAAAAAGAACTAAAAAAAGAGCGCGAGATGATAAGGTGCCCCTGATGAAAGACAACAAGGAGTTGGATGAAACCAGTCGGATTGGGGTTTGATGGTTGATTGCAAAAAGAATGTCAACATCACTTCTCAGGATGTCATTCAGTCAAAGGTGTTTTCATAAAACCATCCTCACAGAAAGGGAGGGGAGCGTCGGATGCCTTACGCAACTGTTCCTTCTGAGAAAAGCACCCTGG
The DNA here is from genome assembly GCA_034779775.1 of Enteromius afrohamiltoni. Taxonomy (NCBI): domain Eukaryota; kingdom Metazoa; phylum Chordata; class Actinopteri; order Cypriniformes; family Cyprinidae; genus Enteromius; species Enteromius afrohamiltoni. The sequence continues at coordinate 5,485,690 of JAUYWG010000047.1, read as the reverse complement.
TGAACAGCACGTTCCCGTTGGTCTCAAAGTTAGTGCGAGGGGCTTCATTCCTCTCTGTCTTTCCCCACCGAGAGCCTTCAATCACTCTTGTGATGCACAAGTGTGGAAAAATGCTTGCAATGAATGCAGGAAAGATGAGAGACCTGCTTCCCAAATGTATGATCTGCTGAAAAGCCAAAACCAAGCTTAAGATACGTTACTTTTTTGAACTACATCATATCCATATTTTCACTTGAGTCATTAGCTATTAGTAAAGTGAAATATGGTCAAATATAGAAAGCGTAGGTGTGTTTGACCCTCAGTGCGGGTTCACAGAAAGTAAGAGGTGAAAAGTTCAATGGCTGCTCTGTATTGTCCTCTATACCCACATGAGCTTCTACATCACAAGATGTTCCAGAATTGTCCATCTCTCCATCTGTCTCTTATTTCTGTCTCTCTTTTCCTCCTCTATCCATTCCTGTCTAAGCCCAACAGTAGTCTACACAACTTCCAACACAGCCGTCACGTTGCCCTTCCCCTCTTTCCCAAGAAAGAGAGCTAAAATCATCCGGTGAGCTTCATTTGTTGATTTAGATTATGTGACTTTGCTACATTGGCCGCTCTTATCTGTCCTCTTTGAAGTGCATAAATGGTAAACGCGCTTGCTTTTGCTTTTATTTTCCAGGATGTTAAGTAAAATACTCTTAGTTTTTTCCAGTGACATTGTGACTTTCAGAGACTGTGAGGTGAAGCTTTAGTCTTCTGAGATTCAAAATAAAATCTGCATAATATTAGATTAGTTGGCTCTGTGCAAAAACGCTTCATTAGAACCTCATTAAGTCCTCTTCGTTTAAAAATAACATTCCTCAGTTCTGATCCATATTATTTTTCATCAGAATTGTATTATGTATTTTATAGTTATTTATATATATATATATATATATATATATATGCACACACGGTATCTTTATGTATGTATATATATATATATATATATATATATATATA
>JAUYWG010000047.1:5449450-5482845 GCA_034779775.1 Enteromius afrohamiltoni | reverse complement strand
TAAAAATATTGGTTTAGCTTGACTCTTTAAACTTCTAATTTTATGGAGCACAGCAAAAATAACTTTTTTATATAATGACTTTAACATTACGATCTCCACAAATGCATGCACACACATTTTACACAAGCAAGCACTCAGATATTTCCTCACATTCAATACTATTTGAATGTATTTAAACTAATATTCAATTAATCGTTATATAATTTATTTCTTCTCGGATCTCTGTATATCGTATAGAATTTATCTTCCCTACCAAGGTGAGCCCTTTGCTCATGAATGCTAAGTTAGTCAGTCACTCCTGGAAGGTTACCAAGCGACATCCACGTGATCTTATTAATATTCATGCATAACAGAGAAGAAAAGACTCTTGATAAATACATTACCCAGCAACTAGTTGCCCAAGCCCAGAGCATGGCCCCAGAAACAAGATCACAGTTTCTCTTTTGATATGATGTAAGTGATCCAAAAAAAATAAATCAACCAATCATGTAACACACAACTTGTGTAAAAGGTTACAGTGATTAGTAATTACAGAGGCTGTAAGTGAGCCTCTTAGTCCATACTTAGCACACAGAGGACCTTGTTTACTAAATGTAAGAGACTATTTTTCTCTGAATTTGCTCTTGGGTTAATACAGATCAATTAACTCTTACAGAAAGAGGATCACAAGGATACTTATTTTATGAAAATGAACAGCAGCTCAATCTTATATAGCGTTTTAGATGAAAAGTCACAGAAGAGCACATCCATCTGACAAACAGCTCTCGCAAGCACAAGGTGTGGAAAAAACTACAATAACTATTGTTCCTTCACAAGTCCCAGAGCTCTTGACACTCCCATACACCGTAACAAAATCCCTCAAGAGTCACAGGTCAACAAAAGATGGGTAATCAAGCAGAGGAGCCACATCTATGCCACCTGCTCGTACTATCTATTTTTAGAGCGCCGAATACGAACAAACAAACATGCAATCTGCAGCAGGCAAGTCAAGCTCAAACGTGTCCTCTTTAACCAGATCAAACTTCTGTGGTTTCAGTCAAAACTGCCACCATGTCCTTCTCTGATAGGGAGAAGAAGACTGCCCCTGCACATTTTGTTCTAGAATGTTCTGCATTCAGTTTTTTTTTAGGTCCTGGTATGTGTGGCAGGTCACAGAGAGGTAAAATTGGTTCTCATGGGGGAAAAATGCAGTTCTGCCATGCGCTTGCATGCAAAAGCGTTAACACGCAGCCTGCGTTTCGACATGCAATTCTCCTGCAATATAGGGCTTTCCCAAAACGCAAGGATGCCTTTTGGATTGAGACCGAAGGCTGAAGGAAGGATAATCTGGGATCTTTATTTATAAACTTAACTTTATTTATATAAGACTGTTTTCAACATGTTTTGTGGACAGCAAATGGCAGTGTGAAACTTTACAGTATGTTAAATGAATGATTTCTGAAGGATCATGTGATAATGCAGATTTGAGTTTAGCTTTGCATCAGGAATAAATCATATTTTTTTAGATATATTTAAATAGAATGTGATTTTAAATTGCAATATTATTTTATATTATGTATTTTGGTCCAATAATGAAGCGTGAAGAAACTTACCAACCCTAAACTTTTCAATAGTCCTGCACATAAATAATGTATAGGTAACATGCAAAATATTCAACCATTGCTTTGGCCAATTGAAATGCTAAAAGAATTTACTTATTAATTTAAGAATTGTACAAAAATATGACTACATACCCTCAAATGTGTCATAATTGTCTACTAAGAGTTCAAAGCTTTTTATTGTTTGTTTTTTTTAATCCAACAGCTATTGACTTGATATATTACTCCAAGTCTCCTGAAGGAAGGTTGGACACTTCTTACAGTCCAGAGTAGCTCAACTTTGACATATACACAGTATACTGCCATTATTATGTAAGTGAAAATTATTAGTGCTGGTCTTCAGTGCTAATGTCAAGTTACTTTAATGTAGTACCTGTAATGTACTTTAATGATTTGCACCAAAACATGATAAGGATTTATGCAGATATCATCCAAAACCACACTTTACCAGGGGTGTTTCCAAACGTTTGGAGGGCAGTGCATATATACAGTATTCAACAGTGGATCAAAAAAGTGCATTAAAGTGGTTTTAAGACAAGAACACATTTTGGATTGAAGTTTTAGGACGGTTTTGATGAAAGTTTTGATCCACTAGTTGATGTTGACTACTGTGCTTTCTAATCTATCAGACTCCCAGCATGCTTTGCATGAAATAAACTTCAGTGCTGGGAGAGCACTAGTCCCATCAGGTAATCCTCAGAACTGGCGCCAGAGTTGAATTTTAGGTGTATGACTGGAAATTCATGCATGTATGTGTGTGTGCTGTTATTCTTATAACACACAATAAGCCATTCATATTGACCAAATCACATCCTGTCCACTTTTTTGCCAAATAAATGTCGCAGTCGGAACAGTAAATAAGGGGTCAGACGACTGTGAGGTGGGTAAGAGACATGAATGGATGTCATGGCAGGCATCCAACTCTGTGTTCTTAAATAGAACCTGGTCACGGAGTGAATGGAGAGGGGTTTTTTTCAGGCTCCCTCCAAATAAGATAAAACTTGACGCAAAGAGAAAAAAGCACAAGTATCAGATTTTAATGTTAGCAAGTTCCATGTTGTAATTAATGTTTTGGTTTCTTGTGCGTTGCAATTTAAAGCTCATGTAACCAATGGTTTCTTTTTGTTAAACACGCCGGGAACGCAGTGTAGGAGACTTTAGAGTAGCCAACAGCAGAGATTATTGTTCATTTTCAAGGAAAAAATAATAAACTCAGTGTAATTAGAACCACTGGACCTTTGCTTGACCTATTCGCCTTAAGTGTCCTACTTTCATAAGAACCCCCATTTCCCTTCAGTCTCTGAAAATCTGGGTTCAGGAAGGCCGGTTTGGGGAGGAGATGGATTTAATTCAATACAACATTAAACTCTAAATGAGATTCTTCCTGTCTGAGACCAGAAAGAGCTCAGGACCAGGCTGTGAAAGGGTGGGTGAGGAAACTCACGGGTCGCTGGGTTCAATGAGGGCCTGCGGAGTGACGGGAAGAAGAGGTCATGATGACTTGTGCTCCTAGCTTTATATTCCATTGAACCAGCTACAAAGTGACAAGCTGAACTTGTCGTGTGAATGACAAATTAATCTATATTACATTTGCCATTTTGTAGATTCACTAAACATAGGTTTGCGTATTGTTTGCATGCAACATTTGTTTTGTAGCTCTTTCGTCATGCATATATTTTTATAGTGTAATCTGTATTAAAAGATTCATTTATCATTTGTTGTCATTTATTGTAATGCTGTCCAAAAACATCATACAATTCTTATTTTTTTACTTCCAGTTTCATTTTGCAGTGCTGACATCATGCATACAATTTTAAAATGAAACGTCATGAATTTGTATTCATCTTGTCATATGATTTTATAGCGGAATGACAAATGAATCTATATTACATGTCAAATCTTTTGTTTTCACAAGCACACTATAGGGATGGTAAGATTCATTGATTCGTTCAGTGCAATGCCAAACAAGTAAGATGCATGAATTTAAAAGAGTGTGCATCATTTGTACTGTGATGCCTCATTTCTAATATATTTGCATAGATAAAAACTTTTTTTTATTTGCAGATGCCCTATATTTGACATTTTTTAAAAAGTGACCAATAATTAGTGACAAATATTTTATATGTAGATTGATTTCTCCTTTCTAAATTGTTCTCTCGTCACCACTGCTGCTACATGATTATGACGTATCACAACACTACATAAACCGAGGCACGTCCTGAAAGTCACATATAGTCAAATATAGATTAACATGGCAGCAGTAGAGTTGCTGGTAGAGCTGTGAACTGCGTTATATTGAATTGTATAGCATCATATTTTCTTTTAATAGCACCATATTGCATTGAATCAGATTGTATTGATCAATGCATCGCATTGATAGGTATCTTTGATACATCATATCATTGGCTATGCTTTGAGATGCATGCAATAACGCATCAGATTCTGTTACTGAGAAGCACAATACTGGAATGTATGATTAAAATGTGATTTTATACTAGAATTAATAATTAATCTCTTTTACGAATTCCAAAAGCTTCATCGGCTTGCATGTTTGTGTATGTGCAGCTTTATTTTGTAGTGCTGGCATCATGAATATGATTTCACACTGTATTATAGAATCAGTCCTCATTTTGCAGATTTTTACAAAACTTCTCATTTAGTAGTAATGTTATCCAAAATATTAACAGTTATGTCCAGCTTTATTTTTTTTGTCATGCATGGAAAATCATGTGTACGACTCTACACGAGCACTACAAAATACTGCTGCACATAAACAACATGCAAACTTGAGATATTTTTGGACAGTTGAGAAAGAATCCACATGAAAAAGAGCCAGCGATGGACAATAATGATCCCAGGGACAGCCTGGCCTTCCAGCCCCAAAAGCACTGCCCGTTGTGTGTGGTTAATGACACACAATTGAGAAGGTAAACAAACTGTCTGGGAACGAATAAATCATTGCACATAGCTCATCAAAGTAAACAACCTGAGGTAAACAAGGCAGACAAGGGCTACTGTCTCTAGGCAAAATAGCCCCTAAAGATACAACGTACCAAGCCAGAGCCAGTTCATGTGATAGAGATACTCCATTTGATTCGCTTCAGACCTAATCAGTTCAGGACTGCCTGACAGCCCTCTGAGAAAATAAATGATCTGGAGTATAGATTAAACTTGAGCAAACACTTGGAAAGGATGGCAAATTTTCTATCCAAAAACGATCAGGCTAAAACCTCTCTAAATTTGGAATGTATCTTTTGTGCGTTACAATGGTATTTTGGCTTGAGGGGTTTTATTCCATTCCATTCTTTTTGTTACTTAACAATGATGCTGTGTCTGTCAGTGGGACAAACAGAAGAAGTTGTTTTCGGTTTGGAAGCAAACACTGCCTGAATGTTGTTTGACCTTTAGCCTTTTTCAGCAGCCAGCTGCCTCGCAATGAATTTACCTGTAAATGACCCCATTTTGGTGCAGGAACATGAGGGCTGATGTCACCTCGGCAGCGTAAAACCGTGAACGAGCTTCATCAAATTTGCGCGAACGCTGGATCTGGAACATCAGGTCTCCGCCATTCACATATTCCATAACAAAGAACAAGCGGTCCTAAAGTGAAGAAACACAGGTTAAGACAGGTTAATTATTTCACTGAATACACGCTAATTGTTTACATTCTCACAGCTCAGATATATTCTTCGTTAAGTAAACATCAGTGCACCATGAAATCAAGGGCCTAATTTGATGTCTACATACAAGTATGGGAACTGCAAGGTATTTACAGATTCTTGATCTTGAGATGGAGATTTAAGGCACTATTTGCCTAACTACTAAACAAACAAAAAATAAAAAGAAGTGGACATTTAAGTGATATACCGAACAGTTGGAATCATTCATATTGACTCAAAAGCCATGAGACGGAGATTTGTGGGTCTTTTTAACAGAAACACTACAAGGAAACATCTCAGTAAAGTAAAGAAAAACAAAATAACGATTAGTTTGTGAACCGGACATCACACCAGTATGGATTACAGGTCATAATGTTGTAAATAATATTCTGTTTCTTGCACAGACAAGTTGTTTCACTTCATAAGACCTTAATATATTTTCAAGAGCCTTGGGTATTATTTTGTGTTACATTTACATGCTTTTGTTGGCTCAAGTCTGAGGGTGAGTAAAAAGACTGCAAAATTTATTTTTTGGATGGACTTTTTTAAGAGTCATTTGATTTATTTACATTTTAATACAGTGATCCAACTTTCATAAACCTTTAACGGAACCATAAAAAGTCATGAGTTTCTTTCTTTTTTTTCAGCTGAAAATGATTGAGACACAGGGGAATGCACTTTCAAAAGAAAATATTTTTTGAGAGATTATGAAATCCAACTGTTAACCACAACTGGGTTTAAACGACAAGGCTGTATAATAGAATATAAATGTTGGAAAGTTCAGAGTCAATGAAAGAAGAATCCTGCAGTCATTCTCAGAAAACATGAACCCATTGCCCTGTACGGCAGAATAGAGTATATCTCATTATCTTCAGTGGGTCATGCACATCATTTCAAAGAATCAAGATGCATATCAAACCCACACAAACTGCCAGTCCAGCTATGTGACTCATGTCCTAGTCAGTAGACGTAAAGATTGGCTGAGGAAATATTCTGAAATACGCAATACTCATAGATGTTCATTTGGCTGGGCAAGAAGGAGAAGAACCTGATTTGCATCTTCTTGCCAAAAAAAACAAACCTAATAATGCAAAAGGATGCTTTAATGTATTGTTTGTCATCTGAAAAAAACAAAGCAAAACAAGAAAACCCACAGAATAAACACAGGAAGACATGCAATGAGTTCATTGAGTTCATAGTGCATTTTTCCAGAACATTTTGACTTGCTATAAAAAAAGACCAGGCTTTTAGAATATTTCTCGATACCTGTTTTTTTTCTCCGATTTTAGACAAGAATTATCCGAAGACAAGTGTAGGTGATATTTTCAGCCACTGCAGGCCTCATACAAATGCCTCACTTTGGTGATATGAACGATACGCTGATATTCTTGAATTGAAATCATGATTTCATTGTAATCGTATGTCTTATGTAATTGCGGTCCAGTCTGCCCTGCTTGTTCTTTAGCAATGAAAGCGAATTTAAACAGGATGCTGAAATAGTTTGTTTAAAATGTGCCCAGAGTCACAGCAAAGGCCCACCCAATCAAATGCCAATAAACATTTCCTGCCTCTAATTAGAAATGTACAGATACTGGCGTCTCCGCGCCGTGCAAGAGAAAAGGCCCGATCGACAGATAACAACCAAGACCCAACAAGCCGTTCTAACAGAGTGTATCATATCTGCGCTACATATGAATGAGTGTTAAAGTACAACTTAAGGCTGGAATACACAGCACTTTACCTAGATTTCTGCCCTGATTTACAGTCTGGACAAGTTGAAACTAGCTGCAAAAAATCAGAGCCAGTCTGCAGATTTGAGTTGACAGATTTCATAGAAAATCCTGTTGTGTGTGATGGTCACACACTGATTTTTAGCTTCTATGATTGCTTTCTGTTTGAGGATATCAAACATGTGTGATGGGCTGTTATGATCATACTTTACGACTCTATGTCTGATTTCACGTAGAACTACAGGTTTTCTCCCAACAAGTTAATATACAGCCTATTAAAATAATGCTGTGTAAATAAGGATCTGAAAAGAAAGCTTTAAATAAATATTTTAAGCTGTGTGAATAAATCCACCATAGTTTCATTTTCCTTAATCCGTGACAGACAGAGGTGCGTCTTGGCGGCAGGGATTTAAATCTTTAACGAGACTCAAATTGAGGCAGATCAGGTAGTGTACAAATGAAAAAGTGACACGAAAAAGTGACGAACCCATCTGAGAGTAACTCTAGCAAACATAGCATTAAATTAATGTTTCACAGTTAAGTGTGTAATTCGTCAGATTAGTCTAATAATATCCAAAAGACCGTATGATCAGGTTGTTAAAATAAACACAAAAAAAAAACAACTTCAGCAACAACATCTCTGACCAAAAGCCACTGAACGAATAATCAGGTCCCAGATGGGTTCGGCACTTTTTAAGGTCCCCCTGAAATATTTCCGTTGTGGTCCGTGCTGTTTGCAGCGCCTCTCTGTGTTTGGTTGCGTTGTGAGAATTTGCAGTTTGCATGTGTTTTCTTAAGTTTGCAGCACATTGAGCTCTCTCAGCCACCGTAGGTTTATATATATTGTGTATATTATTTATGTTGTATAAGATTTGGTTGAGTTACGCTGGAGTAAAGCCCTTATGTATTCAGCGCATAGTGCAAGCAGGACAACCAATGAAGAGCAGCAATCATTTTGACTGGGACTATCATATACATTATACATTATAACAAGAACACTATTATAATTACGCGTTTTTACAGTTGAGCTGTCGTGTTTCTGCATGTTGCAGCGTGAAGAACGCTTCCACAGAGTTCATTCAGAGCCTACAAGTCGTAATATCAACATTTTGCTGTATAAATAACGACGCATATTCTACACGAGGTCAATTAAATCCCACTAAAATCTTGCTATCATGCTTCATTCTACTGATCATCTTCAGCGTGCGCAGCTCAGAACATTAATAACTATTGCCACATACATAACGTTATAATGACAGCACTACAGTAAAACAGAAATGTTCTGATGTTTAATGTATCTTTTAATTATTTACTCCATTTGTATCTGCGAGGAGTCTGTTACACATTTTCCCTGTTAACATCAGTAAGGATGATTGTCCATGACTGACTTGTGTCTTATTTTGCCCCGCCCCCCAAACATATGATTCGCCTATCACATGACTGTTGGCAAGATTTGACTGTGAAAATCCTTTGTTGGGGACACCCCCGATTTCTAGCCGATTTGTAAAACATGTATTGCTTTTATTTTTATGCATCTCCTAGCAACAATCAACCTGGTCTCATAAAAATATGTACCTGTTTCACCTTTTTGTAACACCGTTTTTTTATGTACCATTAAGAGAAATGTCCACTGAGCGGGGCTAAAACACAGGTTTAGTATGTGAACCCTGGCACATTTTCAGAATGCTGTTGCTAAAAATTAATGCTCTATCATGAAATATGCCCTATGCACCAAATCCAAACCCTAAACCTACCTGATAGCGTTGACAAATGCAAAAGTGATATTAAAAGGCATTTGTTGATGCAACCGTGTCGTTTCAACTCCCTTCTACACAGATTTGAACTGGTTTTTGATGCATAGTTACAAAGGATTGACCCGGAGCTCCTCTCTGCATTTTAATATTGTTTTGAAGTCATAACATGATATTCATGAAGTAATTGTGTGAACATTATGCTTTATTAATCAAAACTCTTTGTGTGAATCTGTGGTATCTGAGTTTTACCGCCTCTAGCGCTCATTTCTTTTGAAAACTGCAGTAATATGTACTTATTGGTACGTATTTCTTGTCTCACTAAAAGTGCACTAAGATATGTTTATGCCATGACACTTGTGAGTGTGTTGTGTTTACAATCATGAAAGCGTATCACCTAAAGAAACGTGCAAACATTGAGTTACTGCTGTTAAACGCTGTTGGCTGAAGTTGTGCCCCACTTTTCTTCAGGGTAATTGTTGTTCCCCACAGTGAGATTACCACACTCTGCACTAGCTTAACAAATGACCAGCTTTGTTAGGCTGATAGCAACAGGAAATAATTATAATTTTAGTACAGAGTGTATTGTGTGTGTGGCCCTGGACATTAATCAAGAATGTTTATCCTAGTCCAAAGCTATGAACCAAACAAAAGGGTCCAGAAATATAAGACTACTAATAAACCTATTTCTGATTTGCATGCTTTTCCGATTTGAGAAAACATTCTTCTCTTTATAATGAATTTAATTAATTAATACTTATTATTATTTTTAAATGAATCAAAATCCTTAATCCAAAACTTCTTCACTAAATTCCAGTTTAATTTAAAATAAAATAAAAATTCACTACAGGCAGACATAACATCATATACACCTACCTTCAGTGTCATATGATCATTCAGAAATCATTCTGATATGCTGAATGCTGCTCAGTTATTGTTATTTCTTTTGCTTTATTATTAAAACATTTCTTATTATTGTCAGTGTTAAAAATGACAAAAAAATATTTTAAATAAAAATACTATATTATTGTAACATTATAAAAATCTTTTGATCTATTGTTTGGGTCCTCGCTGATTAAAATTAATAAACATGCATCATGAATTCTACAAAAAAATGAAGCAGCACAACTGTTTTCAACATTGATGAAATGTTTCTTGACAATGGAGAAAGACTGGAGAAATTGTAATATACTGATGCAACATGTAATGTGAAAACAGTGTAACAGCTTTTTGAATGGAAAGGGCCCTTACTGTGTTGGTTATGAGGGCCTTTTCTGTACAAACACAGTCATTTTCTCTCTCTTTGATGCTTGAGGTTCAGGTGAATGCCAGCCGCTGTGTGCTGTATCAGAGACTCGGATGATGAAAGCTGAGACATTGTGTTTCTAAAGCAAAGCTTTCATTCAGCCCAAACAGCCCTCCGAATATAGACATTATGAAAATACATTTCCATTTTTCTCTATTTATTTGATTAACAAAAATATATAAAAAACAAACAAACTGTGAAATTTAAAAAATATAAACCTTAATTTTAGTTTTAGCTCCAAGCAGTCATTTTTAAATAATGCAATAAATTTTAAATAAAATGCCCCTGGAAATGAATTATGGTTGTAAATATTGGCCCTTAACAATAAAGTTACTTTCTAACACAAGTAGTCATGCGGTTTAGATCAATATCTCCATCATTCACATCTGGCAAAACTTCAGAGTTTTGTAGCGAATGCCAGAAATACAATAAACACATTATTTTGGCACAAACAGAGTCAGCCTACACCGTGCCGAATAGACCCAGTATAAGAGAAGTAGTGAACTCATGTGAAGTAGTAAATCAACACACACTGCTACCAGAGACTCTTATCACACACTCCTCTGGCCAAGAAGCTGTCGCTCTTCATTTCATGATGCTTGTCTTTACAGCAGGAATGTCTCTTTCAGAACAACACACTTTTTATCCAGCTTACATGCAGAAGCCGTGTCACTCTCTCTGTCCATCACAATGCTCTTGACTGGCCTATTCGGATGCTTTTTCAGGTTTGTGCATGCCACTATGTTTTATAGAAAACCCTGTGTTTGAGAACATTTAAGTCTGTGAGGAATGTTGATACAGAGAAAAACTTATTAAGCTCAGTGTAGCAGAGGGTGATGAAAAACACGACGCAGGGCTCGGCAAGTACATCATAACTCAACAGCATGAGGTATTCTTCTGTCCTTACACGGATGCAACCTGATACTACACAAATATGATAACAATGGGATATTTATACACCTAGTGTGCTGTAAATGCAGCTAAACATGAGCTGGGTTTTGATATGATAAGAAGAAGGAGATATTATAGTTTCTACTAAAACAAACAATTAAATTGTTTGAATGTTAAATATAGAATATGGAAAAAGATGCACATAAACGTTACAAGCTTAAATCAGCAGCAGGAGGTAAAATGCTGGGGTTTCTTGACACACAGGCTTGAGGAAATGCCTTTTTCCTGTTGTGGTGCCCTGCTTTGTGTCTGACAGGATTAAAGTGAGGCACTTTCCTGTAATAGCCGATAAGCAAAATGTACAATAATAAAAAAGAAAAAAAAAAGGGATTTAATTCTATAGATTTATTTGAGGTATATTCTGAAGCAGTATATTTTAAAACCAGTTGATTCCCCTGCGTGGTTCAACAAAATATTGAAAGACATTTCCTTCTATGAGGGCCCGTATAGGCCATAATTATTAAAAAACCTTGAAAAATGATTGAAAAACAGCCAATTCTAAAGATTTCATTGGTCTGGAATTTTGTTCTCTGGCTAAATGCTTTCTAGCATCTGGAAACTGAAAAAGAAAAGTGTGGTTGCTAGGGTAACCAGAATGATTTCTAGGATCATTGCTACAGTACTTGGGGTGGTTGCTAGGGTGTTGCTATGTGGTTGTTAGGGTACTTAGGGCGTTTGGTAGGATGTTACTATTTGGTTGCTAGGGTAACCAGAATGGTTGCCAGGGTGGCTGCTACGGTGTTGCTAGGGTACCCAGGGTGGTAGTTAGGGTGTTGCTATGCGGTTGGTAGAGTATCTAGGGTGGTTGCTATAGTGTTGCTAGGTTTCTCTGGATGTTTTTCGGGCTGTTACTATGGTACCCAGGATAGTTGCAAGGGCCGTTGATAGGCAGTTGCTAGTTGTCATAGATCATTACTATGGAGTTTTATAGAGTTCTTAGCATGTTTTTAGCCAGAATTAGCACTTAGCTAATCGCTATTAACATGTAGCTATTCACTGCTAGCATGACTAACAAGTTTGAAGTCATAAATCCATAAATCCATTCTGGTTATCCTAGCAACCACCTAGACACACCCTCGCAACCGAGGGACAGGTTTTGACACGGCAAACACCACTCACATTTTCTTCAGAAAAAGCACATATCTGGTTATGCAAATGAACGAATGAATGAATTTCACTAAGGCTGATGAATGTTTTCACTCGTGTTTGTAAAAGTATTTTAGTAGTGCATATGAATACATTTCAGTAAGGTCGATCAATGTTTTTCATTTCACTACTGTACCTAAGAGGTTTTTTTAATAATTACAGCCTATACGCCCCTCATATCCTTCAGTATGTTTGTTATAATTGCGGCAAAAAATTAGTTATATAAACAGAAAAAAAAACGACTTTGCCGGAATTTGACATAAAAAATACAGTAATACCATTTTAGGTTTTACAGTTTTAAGTTAAATTAAGTTAAAATATGCAATAAATATTCATTTAACAACATTACATGTAACATACAAACATAACCAATAAGAAAATATACATGTTTATTTCAGAGAACAAAATTTTAAATCCAATGCAGGGAATTCTGGGAATGACAGAACCACAGTAATTTTTTTACAGCATAGGAGTGTTGATATATTAACCACAATAGTTACTATACAGTTAATGGTATTTCTGGTTAATGGTAATTCTGTAAATTATACTAATGATAAGGCCATTCTTGTCTGCTGCTTAACACCAACTTTTTTTTTTTGATATTATCCCAATTACATAATCCCAAAATATTTATATTTCTGTATTTCACAGTGAAAACTGTATGATAACTTCTAAAATGCTTTGAAAATTACTTCAAATTAAACAGTTGTGATTCCAACAAACTGGTTGCCAAGCAACACACAAAGTAAATAAAAGTGTACGTTTTAGTGTAATTTACAATGACTTTGAATGCGGCTCAACCAATCAGAACTACTGTATCATATTTATAATAAAGTTGATAACTGTTGCAAATTGTTCTTAAGAGGATATTTTATCCTACTTTTGTATTTACACTAATACTTGTCAACGGCAAAACTTATTCAAAATCTGTCATCATATAGAAACCACATCCACTGCAAACTACCTCTCTTCTGTCTTCACATTGTAAAGCCCCCGAAGACAGATCTCTCTCCACAATTAGAAGTCATCATAGGAATTCAGTCTAGTTCGCGAAATGTAAAAAAGTTTTGCTTGTGAGAACAAGCTGTAGTTGCACATTTAATTCTATTCCTCAAGAATACATTCCTCCTCATTATCATGAGAAAGTACAAAGTCCATTTATCACTCAAGAATATTCCATTAAGGCCACTGAAAAGCAAACACATTTTGGATATAATCCATTAACAGAGTCACTTCTCACTTGTAAATGCAAATTTAAAGAGATAGCTCACCCAAAAGGGAATTTCTGTCATCATTTACCCACCCTTCACTTGTTCTCAACTTGTATGAGTTTTTTTCATCTGTTTCACACAAAAGGAGATATTCTGAAGAATAAGCCATTGACTTCCACTGTATTTTTTTCTATACAAATTCAACAACTACCATCAACCAACATTTTGAAAAATATCTTCTTTTGTGCTGAACAACGCATGAGAGAGCGTAAACGATGACCGAATTTCCATTTTTGGGTGAACTACCTCTTTAAGGACAGCAAATCAACGCATGTATCTGATATGTGTGTCTTCTTCAGCTGAAGTCCAGACAGGTACTGCTGCTTACACGGATGCCACAAAGTGAACGGCTCAATCTGACTGCGATTAATGGAGCGACTACAGAACATAAATGTGAGGGATCCTAGCCAAGACATCTGGGAACATTCCAACCTGCTATTTAAGAGCAAAGATGAGCCAAAGACGGGAACAAATGTCATTCCACGACCTCGGTTAAGAAGTTAAGTGTGGGAGTATAAACTAACCAGCTTGGAACAAGTGTTCATAAGAACTTTGAGAACCTCATCCAAAAAAGCAGGGGAAAAATTATTTGACTATAAACAATCTCAGAATTTCTTTTTCTCTCGCTGCCCAAGCTTTTTCAGCTCCATAAGTTTCCATATGCGCTTTGGCTGCTTGTATAACGTTATTTACATTGCTTAGCTGTAATTAGGTGGATAAGAGCTGTACTGTGATCCTGAGGCCGATTGCAGTCTGAAAATCATGATAAAACTCTAGTTCATTAGCAGGAGCAACCTTTCTGCTTATGTCATGCCTTCACTTTATAAAGCATAATAAGGCATCAACATTTATGCTTTCGGCTGCTTGTTTTATCCAAAAAGGTGACTTGCATTTATGGTATTAATAGGTGTGTTTCCTGGAAATTAAACTCATGACGACCTCATTGCAAAATTTTGGAAAACCTGGAAAGCTACAGTACTCTTCAAGGTTTTGGACACTTTAATTTAAATTTTTAAATTTAATTTAAAATAAAAAAAATTAAAAAAATTCTGAAAGAGAGTATGCTTTCAAAAATAATGCCATAAATAGATGGATTTAGTTAATTAATAAATTAACATTAATATTTAGTATTACAGCTTTTCTTTTTTTTCCCTTCATCTTGGAGATGTAGAAACAGTTCTTCTGGATTCAGTCTGTCTCAGTTTGTTACTTCATGTCATTCCTGAAGGATCACATGACACTGAAGACTGGAGTAATTACGCTGAAAATTCAGCTTTGCATCGCAGGAAAAAATTACATTTTAAACCATATTCAAATAGAAATCAGTCATCTTAAATTGTAATGCCATTTCATAATATACCTGTATTTCTTGCTGTATTTTTAGCCTTTATGAGACTTTGCTTAAAAACATAAAAAAATCTTACCAACCCCAATTTTTTAAACAATAGTGTATAATGCTTCTGTAAAGCACTATAAATGAAATATGCTAAAGATTTACATTTGCTTTACTTTATTACTAGTTCATTTTACTGCACTCGTTTTCTTGGTTTGATATACATATTAAATCATTTCATTGAGCACTGGAAGCTATGGGTTAAATATGGGGATAGTCTGTCGGAGGGTAACATATGCAGGGATCAGCGCAGGACCTCGGCCCTGCCGATGCTGAGGGTGAGAGGCAGAGCAAGTCCGGGCAAAGGCGTCCTCAGCAGTGCCTGATGGCAAATTAGGCATTGAGAGAACATGAAATGGAGCGAGAAACAGAGCATGTCAACAAGAGGTCAGCCTGCCATGCTACGTGTGAGGCAACAAAGGGCTGATGAGAGAAAACAAGAAAAAAAATGAAAGAAAAAAGAAAGGAACACACACCTGCATTCATTCAGTTCAAGATCTGATTAAACGCAAAGCGCTGCAGACCGCAAGTGTGTAATCTGTGTCCAAAACCAAATCTGCGGATAAATCAAATCTTGACTTAATCTGCGATCATTAGGTCTATAAATGTACACTTCTGACCAACGCTCTCTCAGTTTTTTGACTTAGATTTAGTTTCTTTATTGAATTTTCCTCACATTTAACACATGTATTTCACATAATGCAGCATCAGATGTTTCTGTGTTAGTCGTTACATGTACTTTAACAAGCTAAATATTTAGTTCAAGTGGGCCAAAGCAAGAAGCAAGTGTGTGTGTGTGTGAGGGAAAGCTGAAAAGAAAACAAACAGCATATGGAATACACATCAAGCCGATAAGCATCAGAAACACATTATGTAAGGCTAATGGCAATCACCTTCTTCTGGTACAAAATAAACACAAGAACAAATCCCCCCCAAAACAAACTATAGTTCAAAATTTTTAAAGACATAAGTGCCAATAATTATGTTGTGTTAAGAGCATGGTTAAAACACTATATTTCGTATATACTATAGATACAGCAGAAACACAATTATTATTTGTTGTCTTTATTTGATCCGTAAAAGAATGCTAATGTTTTGTTCTTGATGTCACAATCAAATGTTTTTTTTTTTTTTAATTTACTTAATATGTAATTTATTTTTATGATGCAAAGCTGAATTTTTATTAGTAATAGAATTCTTTTTGTAACGTAAAAATTATCATTAAAATTTTAAGCCATGCATAAGTCTGATACACTGTTCATAATTGTTTTTCTGCTACATGTCGGGACATTAAAAGCATATCCTCCTATAGGTGAAAGACTAGAGCAAAGTGCACTAAACGGTAAAATGACTTGCTCTACAAATTAATAATTATGATTACATTAAAGCAATAACATGATACCAAATATCAACATTCAAATGACCTCGTCTGCTCTTAGAAACGGTGGACACAAGTTAGCTGTAAGGTTTTGAATCAAAGGTTCATTAAAGTACATGTGGATTATCTGGTGTTAAAATATTTAAATTAAATTCATGCATAAATTGGGACAATAATGAATAGCGAACTCGCCATTGGCTGTTGCATCACTCGTTGTGCACATGATGTTGCGGGGCGGAGCTATGTCATCAGCAGACTCGCTGTATTTCTGTGCTGGTAAGTCGCGTCAATGATTGCTCCGTCATAAAACTAAGTATAGATTGTTTTCAAGCCCAAGTTTAAACTTGAAATAACACATAAGTTTGCCTGTTTTGTCTGTCAGTCAGTTGTGACGATATGAAAAGTGTTTTATTGCCTGCTTGTGAACTTCATATAGTTAAAAGCTCTTGCACAACATCGATGCAGTGTATTCTAATCAGCCATTTCGGTTGTGTTTGTCCCAGGTATATTTAATTCAGTTTTATCATGATCTGTGTTAAGATATCAGCTACAGATAAATGTTAGTGCACGTGCTGTATGCTTTCGCACGTGCTGGGATGTGTAGCAGTGCCATTTTAGAGCTGCGTCGTTCTTGTATTTCATTTAAGCAGAGTATGAAAAATAATGGTCACTTAAGATTTCACTGTATTAGTGTAAATTGACTGCATAAGCATTTTGTAACTCCAAGTCAATCACACTTCTGTGAAATCAAACTGCCTACTTAAGAAGCAACACTGACTGACAATCAATTTGGGACAAGCAAATGGACAACAGGTAGGTGTCACGGTGCAGGTTGACTCAGGCGACGACAACGATAGCAATTTGAACATGGACTTTAATAACTCAAAGAGCTTACAAAAGATAGGGAACACGCACTTAAAATAACCTTGACGATCGACACTCAGGACAGAATACAACGGGCTTATAAACAATAGTGCTGCATCCGAAATCTACTGTTATATAGTACGTAAAAAAAGTATGTGAGGCGAGTAGTACGTCTGAATTCATAGCATTCGAAATTCAGTAGGCGAGAAGTACCCGGATGGCCTACTGCTTCTGGCCGAATTCTATAGTAGGCATACCATGGACACTTTCCTATCCCATGAGGCTCCGGGACAGGAGGCGTCATATTCGAAAAATGTCGGAAAGTTGATACTAAGTTTAAGCGTAAGGACGTTGTAAGAAAACGTTGTTTATTGTGATTAAATTACACTCGCATTTTAAATGACTTATTGAATGTTTACATTTTCTCGCTGTTGTGACGACGCATGACACGTGACAACATCAATATGGTGGATGTAGTACGTCCGAATTCCATTCATACTATATAGAACATACTTTTTAACGGTCGGGTAGTACGTTTAATTCGAAAAAGCAGTATGTGATTTCGGACGCAGCATAGGGAAGATGCAGGACAGGTGAGGAACACAGGTGGCAAGGATAAACTAATTAACTAAACAAGAACAGGAACACGACCATATATGGAAGAAAGGAAAACCAAGACAGTAGGTAGAATAGACAAAAATGACAGGCAATTAGCAAGACACCCCCAACAGACCACTTTTCAGCTGATGTTTTGGTCACTTTTGAATGCTGGCGGTGCATTTACTGTAGTGGTAGCATGAGACGGAGTCTACAACCCACACAAGTAGCTCAGGTAGTGCAGCTCATTAAAGCCAAGTCATCATTAAAGTATATGGTTTTGACTTTTAAAAACATAGATGAGCCAACTGGAGTAAATATGTGGCAAGTAGCCCTGGATTTTTAATACTTACCACTCAGACAAATTACATATTAGTATTGCATGTATTTATATATATATATATATATATATATATATATAGTACTGTGCAAAAGTCTTAAGTCACTACTATTTTCGCCAACATAAAAAAAAAGGTTTTAAGTCAGTTATTTCTATCTTTTAGTGTGTCGGTGGGAAATATCAGTTTACATTTCCAAACATGATTTTTGTCATTAATTGTAATAATGCAGTGAGATTATTGTCTGACAACAGCCAGTGCTCCACACAGAGATCTGATCTGATCTTATCCAGTCTGTCTGGAATCACATGAGGAAACAGAACAAACTGAGACAGACTCAATCCAGAAGAACTGTGCCAACGTCTCCCAGATGCTTCATAAAAACCTACCCAGAAAGCTACGCTGAATCAGTGACTGTGTAGAAGTGTGTGTTGTTAAATATTTTGCTATTGACTGTTGAAATGTGTGGTTTTGCGCTTGCACGGTGCATTCCACTTTGTGTGAAAAAGGGCCATAAAAAAAACGTGTCTTCAAAGGGGTCACATGATGCCATTTCAAATTTTCCTTTCTCTTTAGAGTGTTACAAGCCCTTGGTGCATAAAGAGGATCTGAAAAGATTCAAAGACTGAAGTCTCAAAGCCAAAGGTTATGACTTGTTTAAACCCGCCCCCACTTTGCTACATCACAGAGTGGGGGCATGTTTTCAACAAATGTTTGAAAGCAGGCGGAGCTATTATTCTTGCTGTAGTGTTGCTGCGCGCACTGTGTGCCATTGTGAAAATGAAACTACTTTGTTTGTGCTTCCAAAAGAGGACCTAACAAGAAATCAGTGATCGAGTAGTATTCAGAACACTGTTCCAGAACAGTTCAACTCAAATATCAGAGTGTGTTCAGCGCATTTACAGAGGACTGATTCCTGGACCTGACAGAGAAGTCGCTTTTGTTACTTCTGACTGCATGCTGCTTCCTGTTTCAGGAGGCGGGGCTTAGGGGAGAAACAATAATGTACAGTACGTGGGAAATAATGCGTTTCTTTGCAACTTTACCCACATAAACACACTGCATCACACCGAATACGCGAAACAATGCCGTGACCCCTTTAAAATTGCATTATATGACCCCTTTAATTTTAGTTTCAGGTTTAGTGTTAAGCAGCTATAATAAACCTGTAGCTGTGCATTAGCAGCTCCTCTATTATTACGAATCGAGCAGATGTGTTTCTCGATCTCATTCCCCCAGCATTTTCTGTCACAGATCAACTCGCCCTATAAAGTGATTAATAACGGTGCCTGTTCCTCAGTGTCACTTGAGTGTTAAAGCTCATCACTGCTAAGGTCGTTCAGGGTTTTCAGAGGTCATCTTGTCCTTGTCCACTCTCTCCACCTTCTTTCATCCTTCACTCTGGCTTGTCCTTCTGTCTGCGCTCGTTCCCCTCCTCTTCCCCACCTCCTCCCACTCGTGTTCACAGTAAAGGACACAATGTTCTTTTCGCTTGTTTGGGGAAACTGCAGAAGTAAATAAATTAGAGGAGTGGAGGATGCCGTCATGATGGCTGACTCCAGGTTTTAGTGGAGGAAAATAAACATGATGCTCGTGCGAGGTTAGGCCTGCTATTCTCAAACAGTCTAAAACAGTTATCACACCAGCAGACTGAGAGAGAACGAAAGAAAATTAGAACGGTGACCTAATGCGGAGCTTTATCTGATGTGGGCTTATTATAGACCATAAAAGAAATGTTCCCTTCAAACAGGTGCTTGCCCTTCTGTGTCAGGGAACAGACAACCTGACCAAGAGTGTGTGTGTGTGTTTGTGATCAGCTCTGGGTCCGGCTGATCCCGTAACGGTTTGCGGAATTGATGAGAACATTCAGAACTATAACTGCAAAATTTAAATTACTGAGACTGATGCATTTTATGAAATGAGCTCACACACATTTGATCAATAAATCACCATTACTGGATATTACATAGATATTTGTAAAAACTGCGAAACATTGTAGAGCACATTCATAAAAAACAATAATTACATACACTTAGAGCTAAACATAATTGTATAAATGTATTGTAAGAATAAATATGTTCATGAATCATTTTAAAAATCTCTTAATAAGTTAAATATGTAAAAAAGGGTTACATTATTTTTTTATTATTATTATAGTTTTTACATTTTTGGCTTTATTGTTTTATTTATTCATTTGTTTTATATTTATGTATATGTTGTATACATGCATATATTTTTATGTAATTTATTTCAAGGAAGTGTTATGACATTATTTTAGGTTTTGTTGCATTATTCTCATTTTAACATAGCAACCTATCTGTTTTTATGGCTGGTTTTCAATTGAATTAAAAGCATTGTTAGGTGGAAACCAGCTTTTCCAAGATATTTATTTCGTTTATTTGTATTATTGGTATTTTTTTAACGATCATATTACATTTTGTATTTAGTGTTTCTGAGCTTGTTCTATTTTTCTTGTTTCTATTTTTATTTTAGGTCATTTAAGAGCACACAGGTTAAAGTGCTTTTTATAGTTCTTCTAATAATAAGAATAAATGGTAATGCATATAAATATGTATTCTTTATATTCATAAAGAATGTATAAAGACAGCAGCTAATTTGACCAGTTTACTCATTTTAATTTAGTTAACCTTCTGTTTTTATGGTTGGTTTTCATTTTAATTAAAAGCCTTTTCATCTAAAATGTAAATTTGTATCCAAATGTAACATTTTAAGCCTAAACATTTCAAATTCGTCCCTGATTAATTCACCTGTTTTTGTGGTTATTCCCCAAACCACAATCTTGCCCTCTTCAGATCTCTTCAGATAAAGATCTCTTGTGCTGTCAGATCTCCAAAAATGGGACAATTGAGCACCAAAGCTACAATCAGGAGTCGCGTCCTGAATACCTGTTGTCATGTAATGTTACAGCGCCATCTAGTGGCATTCTGCAAAACATCGTTTCTAAATAAGCTGAATCTCTTTCTTTGTAGTGACTGCCTTTACTGTTAATTTTGCTCATTATTGAAGAGCTTTTGATGAGGATGAGCTGAGCCTAGAGCTCTTACCTTGGTCTGAAAGCAGCAGTAGAGTTGGGTTAGGTAAGGGTGTTTTCTGGCCAGCGCTAGAATACGCTTCTCAGTCATAGTGCAGTCCACATCATCGTCCTGCAGGATGACGTCTTTCTTCAACACTTTGACCGCATAAACCTCATCAGTGCCTCTTAACTCAGCCAGCATCACCTGTACACGAGACAACCGGTCCTTTATTACAAACTGCACTAAACTACATTCACACTGCTGACAGGAAACAATATAAGGGATCGTTTCTGACCCTTGGAATGACATGAGAGAGCTTTCTGACCCTAAACAGTCTTGCAGGTTTGTAAAAACGTAATGGGAAAATTATTAATGACTGAATTTTTATTTTTGGGTGCACTATCCCTTTAATGCAGGAGACAATAGCACAAAGCTCCACCTTGCCGAAGCTGCCTTTCCCAAGCACTTTGATGAAGGAGAAGTCCTCAAGCGCCATCCTTTTGGTCTGGAGTGTCTTCACCTCTCCGTTCTCTCTGGCCTCCCCGGTCTCCTCTGACAGGCCCTCGGTCAGAGAGGAGGATGAGACTGGCTTCAGCTCTTCACCGCGATGGTCGAACGAAAGTGCCTTTCTGATGTTCTCCAGATCCTTTATATCTGCTGATCACAAGGCAAGAAGTGAAAATGACACACATTACATACTATGAGACCTTCAGTTGTAAAATAATAACAAAAAAAGATATACAGTGTATATATATATATATATATATATATATGTCTACTGTAATGCTTGTAAGAAAGAAATGTAAAACTACCACACCAGTTTTGAATGTGTGACCCTGTAGAATATTAGAGATTTCATTATGCTTTGTCTAGCAGGGATGCATTAAATCAATCAAAACCAGAGTAAAGACATTTGTAATGTTGCAAAAGATTTCAAATAAACTCTGTTTTTAGGAACTTCTATTTATTAAAGAATATTTGCACAAACATATTAAGAAGCACAGCTGTTTTCAACTTTAATAGTAATATGAGATGTTTCTTAAACAGCAAATCTCATATTATTATTAAAGCTGAAAACAGCTGTGCTTTATTTAATTCTAATATTCAGCGTATTACAGTATATTACAGTAATCAACCACTGACAGGTGTGAAAAAAGTGATGAATGTCAGGTCAGAAATCACATAATTATAAAGCTATTTTTCATCCACTAAACGCAAAAGTAGATTTCTTTGCCAAATATCATTTTTATACTTCTGTCCCATAGAAGTAGTAGCTTTTACACAAAATGTGTCTGTTTAAGACCATTGGCCATCTGATTTTATTAAAAACTCAAACTAGGAAAAAAAAAAAAAAAACGCAAAGCCACTGCATGACAAAATAAAATCTTTACAAGTCACACCCCATAGACTTCCACAATAAGTACATTCTAAATTTAAAAGCATACTAAATTAATAATTCAGTCATCATTTACTCATCTTAACATCATTCCAAGCCTGTTTTAGTTTCTTTGTTCTGCTGAACATGAGCAGATATTTTCGAGAATCTTATCAGCTCCCATTGACTTTCCCTATTTAGATAAAAAAAAAATGCAATGGAAGCCAATGGGAACCAAATCTGGTTTCTAAATAAACAATTACACATCATCTATTATGTTTCACAGAAGAAAGTAAGTCTTACGGGTTTAGAATGACATTCGAATATTTGCATTTTCGTTTGGACTATCACTATTTTATGTGGTAATCAAAACTTTTGTGTATAACACAAAATGATGTCATGTGCAGAGCTCCGGGTGTGTTTACCCTGGTCACATGGTGATGTGGGAGCAGATTTGGATCGATCCTCTTCTGACTGTGGGGATATGGGTAAGGGCTGTGGATCTGGACCCTGAGAGATCTGTGTTAAAAACAGCAACAAATCATCTTCATCATTCAATCATCATTATCTTTCAGGAGGCCTAATCAGGTGCCGCAGTGCTGCTCGCTATAAAGTCCATTATGTCATTAGTAATCATCAGAGTGTATTTCCTGTTATCTACAGCTGCATTGAGGAGGCTTTTGACCTCTCAGTCCTATACAGCCACTTCTCTAGTGCAGACTCTAATTCCCTGTGATTCTGCCTCTCACCTTTTTTCTCCTCTGAACGCTGCCGGAGAGTTTATCTGGAGTCACTCCAAGGTCAGACAGCACCTTAGCGATGCCCCGGGCGTCCACCCCACAGTTAGGAGCTACATTAATCTCACAACGCTTGTGCACATTCATCTTACAAACTGAGATAGAAAAATGAAGGGAGAGGGCATTTCAGTGCATGTCGGTGTAAGTATATTTGAAACTTGAAAGATTCAGGGTTACAAAAAAATTAACGTTTTTTTCAGAGAATTGTCAATATAGCATTTAAGGTTGCAATACAAAAATAAATAAATAAATAATAATAATAAAAATATAATTTATACTAAATATTGAGATATTTCTGGGCACAGTTGTAAAATAAATCAAAATGAAAAAAAAAGTTAAAACAGAACTGAACTAAACTAAACTAAAATAAAGTGTGTATACATATAAGCTTATTTTAAGACAACAATTCCCATTTTCATTTAAGGCTGCTGTACTAAAATAACTAAAACTACTAAAATGGAAATAAAAAAAGAATACACCTACTAAAAAATGTATAAAAAAATTATGAAACCACCCATCGAACTATTAAAATGTTAATAAAAATAAAAACTGCTGAAAATTTCGTACAACACTGGTTTATATTTCTCAGCACATTTTCATTTATATGTCAAAAAAATTTTAAATAATAAACAATAAGACTAATGGGCAGTTTAACACAAACACTCAAAAATACAGCCTACAAAAATATTTAAAATTATATACAAATTCCATGAAATGATCAATTCTAATTTCAAATTCCCTGCTATTTCAAGCTTTTCCTTGAAGAGCTACAATTCCCAGAATGCTGCTCTCACCTTTGCACTGAAGCCCTTGCCTCAGCAGGCCCCACAGTAATGAGCCGCAGTGGTCACAGAAGGTCAGGACTTTGTAGTTGTGAATACTGAACTTATGAGGCATATTGACGCTGAAGCGCTGAGATCCCACCTGCAGGGGGCAGTAGAGGATCAGGAAGGCGGTTAAGCAGCACTCACGTGCATTTTAAAACAAGTGGAGCTGCAAAATGCAGTGATTTTTTTTTTCCCCCCAAGAAATACTCCCCAAAAAAGCATTAAAATAAAATATTAGAATCTTACAACTGTGGGTATTAACACCCTTGAGAGTAAAAACATAGTATCATTTTCCACACCAGAGGCAAGATTCAGGTGTGGCTCTTCAGCTCAGTAGATGTCCTAATAGCCTCCTTATTTCCCAATATGAATTTATATCAAAACTGATTTCATTTCAGGCACATTTGCAAATTTGTACACAGTGTAACACTTTAGAGGAGATGTCTGAACTAAGCAAAAGGAAGTATTTTACTCTCATTGGAGCTAACTGAGATATTAAACGTGAGACATCGTGGGTTTTTATAGAGGTTCCTCTCACCTCCTCTGTGGTGTCCTCCTGTTTCTTCAGACCCGCACATTTGGTTATGATCAGCTCATGGCACCGTTTATGAACTACACATGTGCACACTGACCCACAGAAACAAGCAGACAAGATCAGTTTTACTTTCTGGTGTATTACTCTGGCTTCACAGATAATAATCCTGGGACTGCATGCAGTATAAATATGATATTTTAGGAGGTTCCTGTCCATTTCAGCAGTTTCCTTCATTTCAGATTGTGAGTCAGGCATGCACAATCCCTGCTGAAGAAACTATGCTGGTTAGGTATGTTTTGAAGCTGGGACAATGGTTTAACCTGGTCCTTTGCAGCACATGACCAGCATAAACCAGCAAAGGACCAGTAAAAAACAGCATAACACCAGCATAAACCAATTTAAACAGCATTACAGCTTCAAAACACACTTAACCAGCATATGCTGTTTTTTCAGCAGGGATGTTATTTTATTCTGTGGAAAACTTTGAAGAACATGATAATCATCATGGTGTTGTTAGTTAAATGTGTTCACTTTGAACTGTCGGCGAATGGAAAAGAGCTACATGATGAGGCCGACTTCTCACATGTGTTTTGTTGCTTTAGATTTAGAGTAGCTATAACTTTTTATGAGCTAACAAATTGTCTAAGCCGTTGAACAAAACATCTGACATGGAGAAATACGGTATTTGCCTACCTTGGCACTGATACCCTTGCTTTCCTAATACACCCCTGTGAAGAGAAGCAAGAGAGATCAGTTCTCCTGTATGTTTTATACGCAAAGAAAGAGTCTATCTGGGATGTAAATATTAAGACATTGTGAGAGAGAGGGTCATGGTGCATATTTCACTAAGGAAAGTTTGTCTTTTGATTCGACAATTTCAAGTTACTAATCATCGAATGAATAGCTTTGTTTGCCTGGTCCAGTTTTACTTACATTTGGTGTTTGCAAGTGATCTTGAAAAAGACATTTCTATTTGTTAACATATAGTCAACTACATTTAGTAGTATGACATACCAATGAACTTTACAGCATTACCATCATGATACTATCAGCATTGTAAAAAGACGAATTGCATTTTTTTTACATTAGCGTTTCCAGCTTGATTGTGCAAAATGCATTGTACTGTAGATGAGTTTGTTTCGTCATCCCAACAGAAATTTAGCATTACTTCACTTGCTCAGCAATGGGTGCTCTGCAGTGGATGGGTGCCGTCAGAATGAGAAATGTAAACTTCACAACAATGCACAAGTAATCCACACCACTCCAGTCCATCGGTTCATGTCTTGTGTAGTAAAAAGCAGCATTGCAAATAGATTATTAAAGCACTTTTACTTTAAATCTTGGATGGTCTGAGGGTGGGTACATTTTCTAGAAATGTTCTTTATTTGGCTGAAAGTTTAATAACTAGGATTTATGAGGTTCGTGTTGTTATCCACAGCTCGTCTTCCAGTTTTAGTCCCGCACATCAACTCAGCACCTTATCTTTTGAAGTAGCCATATTCCTCTGTTCTCTAGAGAGACGGGACACAGCGTGCCGTGCATGAGGCAGTGTGGAGGAGGCCAAACGCACTCAATACGCTCATAGGAGCCTTGGGGCTTTTCCTGTCGTTACCATGGAAACGCAGCCCACTGAGGCTAAACCACCCGTGAGGAGGGACAGTATACACTGAGTGTGTCAAAACTCAGACGCAGATTTACCAACACACACAGCTGTACAAACAGCACCGGCCGCTGCGGGGCTCACCAGATGAAGTCGCGACAGTGCGAGCAGTAGGTGGGCTGTCTCAGGTAGGTGGCCATGAACTTGTGTCCGTTGACTTGATGCACCCTCCTCCGGACGGCTCCCTGCCTTTTCCTGGGACGCATGCGTTCACGAAACACACGCTCCTCATTCTCACAGCTTCCTGCTGCAAAAACACACACAAATGCACAGAACAGAGACAACATTCACGACCATTATTGATTATATTACATTACATCTCCATTTTCATCTAAAGCAAAATGCAAGTACTAGGACAAGCCTCAGTTAGCCTAATGCAGTACATGTAGCAAGTTGTTTTTAATTATGCTGTATAATAAATAAAGAGGGAAACAGAGTGGAAAAATAGAGAAAGCTAGCCTTTTTTGCAAGGCCTATAAATGCAAAAAGATGCTATTTTATTTTTTTTACGAAATGCATTTTTAGTAAATGAATACAGTGGAAGTCTAAAAATTTGAGAGATGTTTAAAACGGTTACTTACAGTTTACAGTTATTACCTATTTTGTTAATATTAGTTAAGGTATTAACCAACTCAACATATTTTCCAGCATGCATTAAAATGTATTAGAAAGTGCTGAGATTAACATCAACTAAATAATTATTGCTTTATAAGTATAGTTCATGTCAAAAACTGTAAGCTTACTGTAATGGTTACTAATGATTTAAATGATGATGTGGTCAAAAATGCTATCGCAATATCTTTTTCTTCATATAATTCAATACACGATATTCCTTTTATATGACTAATGGAGAAAAAAATGCATTCCACATGTTATTTTATACCTTAAGAATGTATGTAAATATTCCATTTTAATTGTTGTCCCAGTGAAACATATTGTACTTGTTTTAATTTTTCGGAAATTCTGTATTTTCTGTGTTATTTTTTCAGGATTCGGCTTTTTAATGACAAGACATATTTATCAACAAAAACGGTGTCTAATGAAATTCATTTATAAAATGTTACGAATTTAAACACTTATGTACTTATGTATACTTACGTATACACTATATGTATACTTTGACGTATCGAATGTATGTGACATACATATTGAGACGACAGATGATGAAACGGTATTTGTAACCGAATACAGTAACCATGTTAGCAAATAAAAAGTAAAGCAAACAGCAAAAACTGCACCGACAAACTATTAAAATATCTTAATGATATTGTAAGCAATTCCCTCTAGAACAGCATGGAGATAAATGTACCTGATATCACTCACCTACACCAGTCTCTCCTAGACGCTAATGTTTACCCCACGAGAAAACCAGTAAGTGTTTTCATCTGACCTTATAGTACATATAAGCTAATCTATTAGCTGTGTGTGTACATCTGTTTGTGTGTTATGAGGGGCCACGCAGAGGCAGTGATCAATAAACCGGGGGCACAACTGTGACAAAGGCACCATATTGAAGAAATGTCAGAAACTCTCACTAGGAAAGGAAACAAGGCCACAGGGGAGGAACTGCACTCTTTCTCTCTCTTCTTTTGCTTCTCCCTGTGGAGGATGAGAACTGTGATCACTCCTGAGTATTCCCTTATGTCAATGTATCCGTCTGCTGCAATCTCACTTCTGAGCCCTGAGAGAAAGAGAAGGAGAGAGGCTGGGCTCCGACTCACTAAACCACAGCGCAGGTTGTACCTAACTGCCAGGCCGACGGTCATCTCCTGTTATTAATAAAG
Organism: Enteromius afrohamiltoni; assembly: GCA_034779775.1. NCBI lineage: Eukaryota > Metazoa > Chordata > Actinopteri > Cypriniformes > Cyprinidae > Enteromius > Enteromius afrohamiltoni. Next base: position 5,454,850 of record JAUYWG010000047.1, on the reverse strand, counting down.
CCATTGTATATGTTTTTCTGAAAGCTCTTGCTCTTTTGCCAGCAGAAAAAGAAACTGGGCAGAGCAAAAAACCTTTGACATCAACAATAGATAGAAGAGAAGATGAAGGAGAACAGGCCTCTACCGTTCAGACTAAACAATTAGTGATCAAAAATGATGAACACCACGCATAATTATAGTAGCACTTAACATGCATTGCTTCACTTTTGCGAATGTGCCTTGAACACTGACACAGAAGAGAAGAAATGGTTGAATTAAGTTGATGATATTTTTAAATAGTTTAATAAAGTTATGGTTGACCCACTGATGGACTATTTGAATAATGTCCTAAACTACCTTTTACCATTTCAATTGCATTGCTGTCTACGGATGATCAGATATTTCATCCAAAATAACTTAATACTCTTACGGATTTGGAATGACAAGAGGGTGATTAATTAATGATGAGATTAAAATTTTCCCATGAAGACATCTTTTCAGACAATTAGTTAACAAATATGCATGAAAAACACCTGACTGCTCTCTAAAAGAACGATTTCGAGTAAATTTAGGCATGTTATCTGTGCTGTGATTAACCCAGACATTTACAGTCTGACCCATTTAGACTGATTTACCAACCTGTTGAGAGTCTTAGGGGTGCATTATCCCATTGACACGATCAAGAGGTTTGAGATGGAGGCACATCTTGTGCAATTTTAGCCTGCATTTGAATCACCTGGGCCAGCATCCCTTCCAGCCCAACACTATCTTAACCAATGTTTACCTGACCAAGGAAGACAGGGAAACAGTATAATGAAAATAATTACACTTGAAATTGAAAGTGTGCCTATATGTGATGTTACTCAGAAAAGGGTCACAAGTCAATCTAATAGTCTTCTAAAATTTTGTACAGGCTATTCTTTAGCTAGGTGACCCAAGTCCATGTGGATTAAAATACAGTCATATTTACATAACCGTAGAATTACACTGGATGGTTGAGATACACTTTTCTTCGGGGGAAATCAACAATTTTGAGTCTAATTCCTCTAATTTTGAGTTTGAGTCTAAATGATTCATATATGTGCAGGGGTTCCATGTTCTGATCACCATCTAAGGACAATGGACTAGTGGTGTCTGTCTAGTCTCACGGGAGACTGAAGCGAGTCGCTCTCGTATGTATCCCCCCATCCTCCTCCCAGCTGAGGAACACAGAGAGAGAGAGAGAGAAGACACAGACGTGGTAGCTCATACTATCTCAGTAGGATATGGCTGGTCATTTATCATCTCTCACTCATTAACACTCAGTGAGGGTGAGAAGAGCTCGGCACACATTCACCAAACCACAATCCATCACAGACAAACTACTGCCCCCAGATGACTTAAGATTCAAGGTCTTATAAAATCTTATTTCCCATCTAAGTTCATCTCCAGAACACAATTTAAGATATTTTGGATGAACTATAGTGCACATGTGGCTTTTTACAGTTCATGAAGAAAATATATAACTCATGATTACAAGTGCAAAAAGTCAGTGGCACTTTTCATACTTTTCATATCACATTTCAGAAGCTGTGGTGGTCTTCAAGAAATACTTGTATACATGAAATACAAACAAGCATTACTGATTTTAGTTTGCGCCATACATTTATCTGAAGGTCAAAGTACCAGAAGTATGTGTGCAAGAAAACCATTCAACAGGAAAACACTTCCACAAAAACATTTCAACGAAGCAAAGCAGGTTCTCGTGAAAGCGTGGCTCCCTCTACCTGTCAGTGGAGTACAAGACACATTAATTGTATTATCTTCTCCTTCTAGATTCTAGCCCGGAATGTGTCTCCAGTCTACATTTGATTTCAAACGCATAAATAAAGTAGGGGTCAGTCCAGGTGGAAAGCATCCCATTTCACAGCACGTTAACGCACATCAGCAGGCTTAGCACAATCATTTATCAGAGCAGCTCACTGCAGGCTTTGTGTTTTAATTACAATTATTTACTCAAGTGTGAACATGCTCAGCGATCAGTCTTTAAACAACTGCATTTAAGTGTCAAACAGCTATAAAATCAGCTCTGCATGAGTTCTGTGTTTAACAATTGCACGTAACAGGTTTCAGGATATTGGCTGTAGTTTAAAATTTGGTTTGTACCACAGCCTTATACAGTCAGAGCACGCAGATCAACAGATTGCTTTGTGCAGTAAAAAGATCCCCTCTGTCTCTTGTTTTCATAGGTCAAATTCAAAAGCTTTACTTTTAACCGGGTCACATGATGCGATTTCAAGATTCCCATTCTCTTTGGAGTGTTACAAGCTGTTAGTGCATAGATAAGATCCCAGACGTTGCAAAGATTAAAGCTTCAAAGAGATATAAGTAATGACTTGTTTCTTCCGGAAGTAAAACTACTTTGTTTGTGCTTCCAAAAAAGAACATAACTAGAAATCAGTGGTCAAGAACAGTTCAACACAAATATTAGAGTGTGTTCAGTGCATTTATGGGGGACAGACTCCTAAAATCTGGAAGGACAATCTGGCGCTTCTGACTCACAACCTTTAAATAAGTTACATATTCTTATAAAAATACCTGCTACTTACTATTCAAATGTGAATTTTGAGCAGTTAAGGGTAGTACTTGTTTTTTTTCTTTTCTCCGATCACAAATGCATACATGGTGTTGTTTTACGAGGCACGATGCAACACAAGTATAAGGAAAGTACCAAGTCATGAAAACTAGTAATTATGTCTCTACTGGATGCAACAAATGCCTCGTTTGTAATGTGTTTTATTGTTTTGGTGTCATAGCACCAGGACACAGCATGACTTTATAGTAAGGGGCGTAACATTTACGCCACTGTTATTGGCCGGTATTTAGCCAATAACAGTGCCCTTGATAGCTGGCCGATCAGAGCAAACCTCGCTTTTTCAGCTTTGTACAAATCCACCCGTTCAGGAGGCAGGGCTTAGAGGAGAAACCAAAATGTACAGTATGTGGAAAATAATGTGTTTTTGCACTTGAACTGCATAAACACTATATTACACAAAATAATGTTCTTTTTAGCATATGAAGTGAAGTGACTTGTGGCCAGGTATGGTGACCCATACTTGTAATTTGTGCTCTGCATTTAACCCATCCAACGTGCACAAACACACACACACACACACACAGCAGTGAGAAGTGAACAACCACACACACACTGTGAACACACACCCAGAGAAGTGGGCAGCCATTGCTGTGGCACCCAGGGAGCAGTGCCTTTCTCAAGGGTCTCACCTCAGTCATGGTATTGAAGGTGGAGAGAGTGCTGGGAATTCACTCCCACCACCCACAATCCCTGCCGGACCTGGGACTCGGACCCGTGACCTTTGGGAATCCAACTCCCTATCCATTAGGCCACGACTGCCCGCAATAAATTATGACACCTATAAAGTGATAGGTGACTCAAACAACGACCCTGTCATTATATACTACCTCCCATGTTGTTCCAAACCTGGTTGAGTTTGGAATTGCATAAAGGTAAAAATTAAAGGTGTTTTCTTTTTCTTTTATAAGGACATTAAACTGTGGAAAGTTTTACCTTCAAGTTTTTGTATGAAATACACATGCTTAAACATGTTTAATTTCTATAGCATGTTTTTTTTTTAAAGAAATAGTTAGGATTCAAACCTGATTCAATTTATCAGTTTATCATTTAATGTATTAGCATCACATGCATTTTAAACACTTTTGTCATGTTCTAGCTTCATCCATGTGATAAATGCATGTCATTTAAAAAGAGGGTTCTTCTAGCATATTTACTTTAAATACTCTGTTAATGTCAATACATTTAAGTCTAAGATGATCTGAGAATCTAAGATGCAAAGTAACTTTTTGTTTTAAGTAAAAAACTTAATAAAATGGATTGAGGATAGCAGTTGTGGTGAGTGAGAGAGTTTTCTGGCTGCATGTGTGAGAGGGTAAAGGAGACAGAGAAAGTGTGTTTATGATTAGTGGACTGCAGGTAAGATTCAAAGTCGTCTGAAAGACCCTGTGAGATAAAGACATCAAACCATGAGACACCACAGAGGTGACATAAGAGCGAGAGAGACAACAAAGCCCGCACACACACACAGCAGGGAGGCACGTGACTGAGTGTGTGTTTTAGTGAGCTGTCAGAGACATGCCGGTTTAGATAAACACAGGTGGAGTAAGTGTGCATACTCAGCAAACCCTTGTACACTATATAGGCCTACATGATGATCTGTGTATGGTCCCAAAGCAAAACAAAAACTAACAAATAAATCTACTCAAAAATTAACCCAAATCTGAAACATACCAGGTTGAAGACCGATCCTTACAGATATAAAGTCCGAGCAGCATGAGACGGCAAACCATTTAAGTTCATAGTCTCTATCTGGGAAAACTGCCAATCCAACTCAACAGAATAAGAAGAATTCACAACATTAGAACAGCAGATCCCTACCTGAGAGGGATAATGTGTTTTATTTCATCCACATTCAGTTATAAGCACTACAGTTCAATATGGGATCGGTACAGTTTCTTTAAATACAAAAAACAAAACATTTATCATCAAATTGATAAAAAATGAGTAATTTATGAACCATTCCTTGCTGAATGCTACTGATGTTATCAAGAGCCTCAATCTAAAACCCAAAACAGACAGCTGGAGTACTATGAGAGAAACAGCACAAGAAAGGCTTTATTTCTCTCTAAGCACATTATTATTCTTTTTGTCGTCTTTCAATTCCCTGTTGTGAATGATTTCAGTCACTTGTCACTTCTTTCAAAGGACACATCTGATTTTTGTGTACAAAAGATCTCTTTTCAAAATCAAGGCCATTGAAAGCTAATTCCTCCTTTCTGACTGTTCAGCGGTGGAGCAGATTTCGCTATCTAAGAGATTAGATAACACACACACACACACACACACTGCAGTGTACATCTGGAATGCATAATGACTCGGCACTTTCAATACTAAACGTGAGCTGGCAGACAGTAAAGGACGTGTCTGTTTTTTTTACATTCAGAAACACAGAGTAAAAGAGGCAGAACGTTCCCTGAGGATCCAAAATGAAGCTTCTGCCACACTTGCCAATGGCAGGCGATCTTTTACCAGCCATAAAATACTATTTACTTACCATGAAACCTGCGTGCTAAACACTTTAAATTTACATCAGGTTTCAAACACACACACTTTCCATTTCCATCCTTTTGAATAGACAGATAGCTAGATAGACAGACAGACAGACAGACAGACAGACAGCTAGATAGACAGACAGACAGACAGATAGATAGATAGATAGATAGATAGACAGACAGACAGACAGATAGATAGATAGATAGATAGATATTTAGACAGACAGACAGACAGACAGACAGACAGACAGACAGACAGACAGACAGACAGACAGACAGACAGACAGACAGACA
>JAUYWG010000047.1:5426763-5445387 GCA_034779775.1 Enteromius afrohamiltoni | reverse complement strand
AGATAGATAGATAGATAGATAGATAGATAGATAGATAGATAGATAGATAGATAGATAGATAGATATTTAGACTTTAGACAGACAGACAGACAGACAGACAGATAGATAGATATTTAGACTTTAGACAGACAGACAGACAGAAAGAAAGAAAGAAAGATAGATAGATAGATAGATAGACAGACAGACAGACAGACAGATAGATAGATAGATAGATAGATAGATATTTAGACTTCAGACAGACCGACAGACAGACAGACAGAAAGAAAGAAAGAAAGATAGATAGACAGATAGACAGACAGACAGACAGATAGATAGATAGATAGATAGACAGACAGATAGATATAGATATAATGAGTTTTTAGAGCTATGCTTAATAAATGCATTGCACTGTAATTAAACCCATCAGAAGTAGTCAGAAGAAAATTTGACTAAAACAGTTTATATTACTGAAATGTAACTAAAACTAAATTCAATTTTAGTCTTTTTAAAGTGCTATTTAAACAGCAGTTCTATTTTCATTGAGAAATATAACATTGTGATTTCATTTTTAGTGATTTAATGTGAGGAATATTACACATGGAGAAAACCGGCATCCTATACAAACATCTGACCATTATTTTCCATTTTGTAAAAGATTCAGGACTTCAGGATCACGACAAATGTTTCATTGTTTGTATTGTTTGGAAATGATGTGAAATTGCCGTTCCAAATAAAGTTACCAGCCAGCTGGTGAGTAACATCAACAGCCAGTTTTTACTAGCATTTGGCGGGTGTTAATTTTGGAGCGTGTGTGCACTGAATGCAAATGACTGTCTGCAGTATTCATTATTACGCAGTTGCACGCAATGCTGCCAGGCAGTAATGAGCACAGACGGATTCAGAGCTGTGATGGCTTTATTTTTCATTGTGGTATGACCTGATTGAAACATCATCATGATGGACTGTGAGCTGCTGTCTTTGTCTGACTCCTGTGTGACTCACTAGCTCTTATGTCTCCAGCACGTCTCTGGTCGGGTGTCTCAGTACCCGGTGTGTGTTTGTGGATCACTGATGTTAAGCAGGACTGACGCAAGGCAGCCAGCCAGCCTCCTTTAACACACACACACACACACACACACACACAGAGGTACTTCTGTGGAACTCTGCAACTCCTGCCTTCACACTGACATTTGGATATTTTTTGCTTTAGTTTCTGTTTCCTGAAACAATAAGTCTCTCATCTTTCCATTTGATGTTCCATCTTTTTCTCCCCAGAGGAAAACTGCTGCTTAAAGGTTGTTCTTTCATACAATTTCAGTCTGTAGAGTTTAGAGAAACCTACTTTTTTTTCTCAAACCTTACAATAGGATTCTATTTGTTAACATTAGTTAACTGCATTAGTTAACATTAACTAACAATCAAAAAACAAAGCAAAAAACATCTTTTAAAGCATTGATTAAGCTTAACATCACCAATTTTGAATACTATTTAAATGATTTGAGATGCTAAATTAAAAGTAATTTAGCTGTACTTTAACATTAACAGATATTGTTAAGTACTGCATCAAATGGATTGCTTATTGTTAATTAATGTTAGTTAATACATTCATTTACATTAACAAATGGGACTTATTTGTAAGGTTTTAAACACACACACTATACATTTCCATCCATTTGGATACATAGATGTATGTATGTATGGATGGATGGATGGATAGAGAGGAAGATAGGTAGATTAACATTTACATAAATTAAATTAATTGTTTCCCAATGAATACATTTATGCTTATTCCAGTATGCATGAATAAATGTATGCATGAATAGATGCAGAAATAAATGCATTTTTTAAATGTGAATAAAAAAAGTAATGCAAAGAGTTAATAATAAACTATGCCAATTTGAGCAGAAAAAAATGCCTCTTAATATATATATATATATATATGCATCACATTATGTTCATTAGTTTACGCTGAAATGGTGTAATCCAAATAGAAGAAAATTTGATATTCAAATACATAAATCTTAAATTAAAGCTTTGCTCCATTTGTGGCAGAGACTTAAGCCAGTCTGGATCGCTCTTCATGATATTCTTCACAACCCCGTCCAATTCCATCTGTGTCCCTCGCCCAACAGAACACACTGTGTGTTTGTGTGTGTGTGTGTGTATCTGGTCCAGAGCTCTGTGATCTTCAAAAGCTTCTACAACATTAGGGATTAGCCTGAACACTAGGTTTTGTTCACTGTTTTGCCTCCTGTCAGTATTGATTTATCAGCTGCTGGGTCTCGGGTGACTCAAGGCCAGCGGCTCAAACTGTTAGTCGAGTGCTAACACTGAACATCTTAACTAGTGGTGCTTCAGGATTTTACACTGCACATATAGTACCAACCGCTTTATCTAAAGGCTCTTAAAAATGCCAATATTTTAAGTCCACACGTTTAGCTGCTATCCACAGCTAAAAATGCAGATTGGAGATTTGACATTTTTTTCCCTTTGTACCGTTCATACAATATAAATTTATATACATTTTTTCAAACAGAAATAAACTGTCACTTTTGACTAATTTAACGTACCCTTGCTGAATAAAAGTGTAATAGTAGCATGTGTCTGTTTTTCAAACCCTGCATGGTTATAGGGTTAGCTGCATTTTTTTGTTTGCATTGTGTTTTTTCAATGACTGTGACCCTATTAGAACAGACATGCCAGCCATTTTGGGGCTATGACCTAAAAACTTACAACCACAGAACTAACGTTTCGATATGCATATATCCTTTTTAAAAAGTACCAAGAGAAGTTACATGTTCACACTTGCTTTGCATGACAAAAACATCCATAAACACTCCACACAGTTGTTCAACAAAGGTCTTCTAAAAAGGCAGATTAAATAGTCATTTCTTCAATGGCTATCTAACGTAATAAAAGCTTAATCAAATCAAGCTTAATGTTTTAACATGTATAAAGACCCTTAGAAAGTCACACAAAGAAATGTATTACTCACAATTTATGTTATGAGTAAAAAAGGCAGTGCTGGATGAGTAAACAAAAGAAAGAGTTTAATCCAGAAACTTTTTAAGAAAATATGAGTGTTGCATCCCTATTATGTCACCCTCTGTTTTCTTTAGGATCCATAAAAAAGCTTTAACATGACCTTTATTTTCACTTCAACTTTTCTTGTCCGTGTATAAGAATTCTGTAAAAACTCTCATGCCAAATCTTTCATGGCATTGCCGTCAAACCCCCTTTTGAAACCTTTACCCAAAAATGTAAATTCTGTCATTAGTAATGGCTCTCACTTTGATTCCATACCCATAAAAAAAGAATTAAGATCATTTTGATGAAATCCGATAGCTTTCTGACCCTGCATAGACAGCAATATAACTACCATGTTCAAGGCCTAGTAAGGGCACTGATAAAGTAGTCCATGTGACCTGATTTTTGGAACCGCATGAGAGTGAGCAATTTTTGGGTGAACTATGGCTTTAAGTGTAGAGCATTTTGAGTGGCTGCCAGAGAATTGTTATTGGGTAGAACAGTGGATAACACATTTCTATGTGGTTTCTATGGTATTACTGGTGGTTAGGGTGTTATGAATGTTCTAGGTGGTTATCCACTGGCCCATTTAAAAACTATTCATATCCAATGATATTCAAGTCTTTAGTTATGACAAGGGTTCCTTCATTATGGTCCACCAGACAAAAATCCTGCATCTGATTGCTTCTCAACAAGATGCATAGTATAAGGAACTGTTGAAGTCCATAGGCATTTTGTTTTGTAAACGAGGCGTAATGTCATGAAGAGTTCACAAGATTTGACTGCAGCTGCTTCGTAAACCGTAAATGATTTGTCTGGAAATTACATTTTATTTTGATTATGTTAATAGCAAGGAGGTGGGGCATTAATAATGTTTCCTATGCAATGACATTAGTCAATCATTACAGTGTCCGTCCTGACAAGTGCTACAAGACCCGTTTTAAATAGAGGGTAACATTTTTTAATTATTCCACATAATTATTTGTTTTTTGTGTTTGTGCAAAAAACTTCTTTTAAAGGTCCCACATTTTTGGAGTTTTATTTTAGGTGCTGATGTTTCAGTGTTGTTGTTGCTCAGTAATGTCATGGACAGTGGGCGGTGCTCAGACGATGACTGAGTAGATCGGACTTCACATTTTTACAGAAGTCATGAAAAATCACTACTTTACGCAGGTTTTGTGCAGTTTACTGTGGATTGATTGTTTTGATATTAATATGGTAGTTATATAGCCACCAGACCTCCCTAACTATAAAAAAGCCAAGGAATTTGACAGTGTATGGGGCCTTTAGCATTATAAGTAAACCACAAGGAACATATAAAAATATTCACTAATTTGCACTAGTAATAAGCCGGTGGGTTTCTGAGGTGAGCGCCAGACCCTAAAGACCCTGTCACTAGACCCACTGTGTGACCTTTAGTTCTCTTCAGTTCTGCTGATCATGACAGATGCCCTGCGATCAATTTCCAACAAATCCAAACCATTAGGCTCAAAATCCAAAATCAGCCAAAGCTGCCTGCCCATTTGATCAGATGAATCATTGCCAATGTGGAGCTGACACATGCACAGATTAGATTTATGCTTGCAAACTGCACTGGAAAACAGACCGCAGACTGGCATCTGCAAAATTCATGATGCACAACACACTTCAAAGATCTATTAACCATCACGTTCAGATGCAATGATAAAATGTACTAAATGTTTTTCTGTAATATTTGTTGCGGCTTCTCATTTATATCTATAACATCAGACCAGACTAAGAAAAATGAACCTGAGTTTTGCAGCTGCTGATAAACCCATCTTCTCTGCCAGTCTTTGATGAGTCATCCAACTTTCAAGCAAAGGAAATGTTAAGTATTCACTTCCTGATGCAAACGCCGATTAAATGCAATGAAATATTAGTCACGTAGACTGTTTCTCAGTACTGAGAGAGAAATGAGTAAGTGTCCAAGTAAAACCTCTGAAACAGAGTGTGACATAGAAACACAACTGTATCTTCCTAAGCCGTTCCTGAAAAGTTGCAGCTTATGGAGAGTTGCATTTGCATTTAGTTCTCGGTTCTTCTCCATTTAACTGTACACAAACACATACAATTTAAAGTATACTTTGGACTTGACCATGAGTTCCACCAGAATGTAAAACGTAAAAAGCTTGTTCATCCTTGTTCAAGACCAGTTTTGAGTTTCTTTTTTTCAGGAAGAGCATCCATATTACATACAGTTACTCTGGGAAAAAAAACTGCAAATGCTGGTTAGGTAGGTTTTGAAGCTTAAACCATCTTAAACCAGCATAAACCATCTCAAACCAGCAAAGGACCAGCTTAAACCAGCAAGGGACCATCTTAAACCAGCAAAGGAACAGTTTAAACCAGCACAAACCAGCAAATGACCAACTTAAACTAGCAAAGGACCAGCTTAAACCATCAAAGGACCATCTTAAACCAGCAAAGGAACAGTTTAAACCAGCAAATGACCATCTTAAACTAGCAAAGGACCAGCTTAAACCAGCAAAGGAACAGTTTAAACCAGCAAACGACCAAGAAAAATCCTATCCTCTTCCTCACTGCCTAATCAAAATTGAATCACATTAATGTAATTATTAGCCAGTCAAAAAAGCTTCAGATCAGACAGACTGATATCTAGTGATCATATGTTGTGCCTCCAGGAGCAGGAATGGAGCCGAGAGGATGAAGGAGCTCTTTTACTGGGCCATCTCTGATGTGTATCCAGGAAAGGAAGGGGTCTGATGGGACTTAGGCCGTAGGGAGTGTCAATGAGAGAGGCACATCTGGGAGGTTATCTGGGTGGAATTAGGCCACGCAGGATTTGTGCCAATGACCATGCTCCACAGTGGCTTTTTTAAAATATTCAGCTACACTGGAGGAAACATCTAGATCAGAACATTGCAGCTCTTCACTTGACTTTAAGAAAGAGCAGTCTTGCACAGACTCTCTGCATTTCAAGCAATGCCCTATTGTAGCAGCCTGGGCCCGCCCATACGTCCTGTGACGCTACATTCATTTCACTAGCAAAGTAAGTCTGGCCAAGCTACCGTTTTAGAGCATTTCTGTTCTCAAAAAAGTGGGAACCAATGAGAAACGAGCTCGTAGATCCATCCATTAGTATACAGAGGCATCTGATGGATGCAGGTTAAGCCCACCTAAGGTAGCTTGGCCAGACTAAGCTCCTATGAGCTATAAAGTCGCAGAAGCCAGGCTACTATTGTAGCAGAACTATTTGCATTTTTGAGTGTCTGCCACCAATGAAAACCTTTTATATCAAACTAAGTATTTACTCTATCAGGCAGCGCAAGACGTGTATGTCCTGATGAAAGAATCTTATATTGAGTATAATGGTTACACATGCAGGGACATGATTCATGCGGTCTTTAAATGACAAATAAAGCGATCACAGTAAGTTTACACAACCGTCTTACCTTCACTAGATGATCCAGACAAGTCGATAGTGACATAAACCTTTCCCTCTGGCTCCAAGTCTATCTGTAAAGACCATCAAACAAAAGTTTTAGCAACAGAGCAGAGGAACAGCCCGTTTTTAATGCGTTAATGCATGCATTCTACAGTAAACAAAAGCACAGTGACTCAGTGAGCATTAAAATCTCTAACAATCATTTTGTCAAACACTCATTTAAATCTTACAAATAAGGAAAAATGGGGAATTTGTCATAAATATTCGCAGTACTAGAATATCACATTTCCAAGTAAAAGCAATAGTGCAGAAAGTAAAATAAGAATTTTTTTTGAATAATTAATAGTTATGCAGTTTATACGGAAAAAGCTTGAAACAAAAAAATAAGTGAAAATAAACAGTGGCTTTTGTTTGCACAGCGTATAAAATACTAAAATCCTAGTAATTGTATAGTAAACATTGTATATATGTCAAATTGTACATAAATATGTTTTAGCAGTTTATTACAAAAATGAATATGAAGAAAAACATTACTTTTTGCCAACATTTTGGTGTTTAAATTCATGATAGATAATCTAAGTAATGTTATATTATTTCACATGCTAATTAAGCAACTTGAAAAAAAGAAAATAAATAAAAATGAAATAATTTAGTCTTTTTTTTCTTTCTTGTCTGAAACCTTTCTTTAAACGAAAGATTCAGTCATCATTTACCAGCCTCAAGTGAAACTCAAAACCGTTTGACTTTTTCCAGTGGAACAAAAGAATATATTATCAAAGAATATATTATCAAAATGTCAAAGCTTCTTTTTTTTACACACACACACACACACACGCACGCACTTGAACACGCACACACACAAATACACAGACTGTCACCTGGTGTCAAGTTCAGATCTAACTTTTTTATATACACTATAAATGTATGCAAAATAATATTAAGTGTGTGTGCAGTAACAGCAAAAGCAGTAATATTGAGCAATATTTTACTATTTAAAATTGATTTACAGTTGGTTAGAAAAGATTTACAGTTTTTTAAAAATGTGATTTATTCCTGTGACTCACAAGATTCTTCAGAAATTGTTCTAATGTGCTGACTTGCTGCTCGAGAGACATCACTATTATTATCATTAATATTTAATATTAATATTAATATTTCATGATTCTTTGATCAATGGAAAGATCAAAAATAGCTATTTTTTATAAAATATTTTTGAGCAGCAAATCAGAATATTACAATGAGTAATGATGCTAAACATAGGCCCAGTTCTCCTCTCAGCAGCTAATGACAGCATAACGGCTGTTCCATCAAAACCAGATTAAAGCAGGAAATGGAGGGAGGATGTGGGGATGAGTGGAGAGATTTGTACATGCTATGAGAGTAAAGAGAGAGACGGTGAGGATGTGTGTGGGAGTTGGGTTAGAGGCGAGCCGTATCATGTTAGTGCAGTCAACACAGGTTTTACACAGGATGCACCAGTGCAAAAAAAAAACAAAAAAAAACCTGCTTGCAAGCACACACGCACGCACGCAAAATTCACACTCCCAAACCAAGAGTACAGCATCAAGGTTCAGTTAATTGCAATACAGTAGCTGAGATTCTCGCATATATATATATATTAGAAACCACATACATTTTCATGGAAAACAGATTTCGTGAGACAAAACTGTTAAGCAAAATACTTCAACATCAAAAGTCTGAGGTGGTTTATTTTTGTTCAATATTTTAAAAGAAGTGTCTTATTCTCATCAAGGCTGTGTAAATTTGAGCAAAATACGGTAATACTGTGAAATACTGTCTAACTAAAATATTTAAACAATTTAAAATAAGTGCGGTTCATTTCTGTGTTGGCATCACTACTCCAGCCTTTAGTATCACATGATCCTTCAGAAATCACTCTAATATGACGATTGGCTGATTAAGACGCATTTCTATTTATTATCAATGTTGATAACAGTTGTGCTGCTTAATAGACTGTGGAAACCATTTTTGTCAAGCATTCTTTGATGAACAGAACGTTTAAAAAAATGTAAATATTTTGCAACAATAAAACATAATAGATTTCAGTGCACTTCTTATATGACTAAGAACTTCACTAAAGTGTCTTCAGCAACTGCTCCTTGAGTGGAAAGCCACTCAAAAATAGACTTGTTTAACTTAATGTAAAGAATAATAATAAACACATTTTAGTGAATAAATACTGCTGTTTATGACTGCACTGATGCATATAAATGAACATATGCTTAGATTAGTATAACCAGTTTACTTTCCTTTAGTATTACATTTTAAACGCAAAAAAATGACATTTTAAACCATTTCAGAGTGAACTACTATCAAGATATTGGATATCATCATTATTAAACAGCAACTAACCAGCTAGCTAACTAACTTTTTGATTTTGCTAATATTATTGTTGCTAAATTATCATTGTCATCAAGTCATCTGAGCCTGTTAACTGAACGAATGAACACAATAAGGTTTATTAGTTAACATTAGTTAACAACATTAGCAAACCTCTACAGCATTTAGTAATCTCAGTTAATGTTAATTTCAGCATTTACTAATGCATCATTAAAATCAATCGTGTTGGTAAACAGTACTCAGTGAATAAACATGAATAAATAATGAACAAAGATTAATAAATAGTTGTAATTAATGCATGGTTTGTTCATGTTACTTAAAACATTAACTAACGTTAACAAATGACTCCTTACTGTAAAGTATTACTGAATGAAGCAATCAATCAAAGTCATTTTACTCTACTTTGGTACGAGGGTATATGGATGCTTTTTTTTTTAAATTATTAATCAACATTCAAGATTTGGTATAATCTTACTTCCGAACAGAACTACATATCTTTAGCATTTGTTATAATCTATTTGTCCTCACTGCTACTTTGAATAATTCTGTATTGTGACAAATGAATATAAAAAAAATCCCACACATTCATACATACATTAATATGAGAACACAGAAACGGCATACATAAAATCCCAATCAACATTATCCTTAAAGTGCTTTTAAATGGAGTATAGAAATGTCACGCCGCAGGTCATTTCAGTTTCCCAAAAGTATTTTTATATCAACCACCCAAAGCGGTTTGCAGAATTGATGAATATTCATATCAAGATTTTTCAAGCATACTGTGTCTCTGTAATCCTGGGGGCTGCTGTATGGTTTCTTCACTGCCTGCACGATGGAGAACGAATGAATTGGGATTTGATCAAACCCACACTAGAGGCTTTCCAGGACATTTACTAGTCTAGGGTCATGCCTGCTCTATTTGGAGACATTTGCATTTAATAACACATTTGAGCAGATACAGGCTCGGAGAGGACAGATTTGGTTTTTTTTGACTACAAGACGATGAAATGAAGTGTTTCCCCGCTGAGGGCCTGTGGGAGAGACAACTCTGCGATACGGCTCTGCTGTCGAATGCTTGCTATAGTGACATGTTTGTTATTCCAAATAACCTTGTGACCTTCTCCCTTCCTCCCACTTCCTGTAATGTCACGCTCAAGCTGATATCTGAATGCTCTGGCTCTTGCAGGTGCAAAGACACACCAAATATAGCAGCTCTATAGCTCCAGCAGCAAAAGAAAGCGACTGAATGTTTAAGTCTGGAAATTATGTGTGGATGTCTCTGCACATATGTGGCTGTGCACACATGTACGCGAGGGTGTGAAGGTAAATATTTGCATTTAGATCGGGCTTGCTCATAAATGAGAAGAACTTTTTGAGATCTGGGAGGGCTATGAGTAATCAGAAAAGATGTTTGAAATCAGTTATTTTCTTTTAATCAAAATGTAGTTAATATGCAATCTGAATCAGTGAACAGTTTCTAAAAAAACATTTGAATCATATAAATGTACATTTTTTTCTTCAGTAGAACCTTTGGTACAATGTAAGTTGAAGGTTCTTCACAGAACCACACATGCCAAAAAGAAGTGCGTGCCTATAAAATAATTGTAAGGTATTTCCTGTTTTTGTTTAATCCCATTTCTAATATTCTGAAATGACCTCAGTAATGTCATGTGAATAGTGATTTTGGACAAATTGTGCCCACTTTCTTTTGTAAAGGTTAGTATCTGGAAATTTGATGTTGTCTCTTATAGGGACCAGTTCTCACCATTAACTCATTGCTTATTAGCACACCTAATAATAATACATTGGCTGTTCATTAGTACTTAAAGCACACGCTCTGCATGACTATATTACACATCTCTAGTCCTACGCAATACCTAAACTTAACAACTAACAGCAAATGATGAGTTTTTGAATTCAAATTATGAGGCAAAAGTCTTAGCTAATGGTTTTTAATATTGAGAACTAGACCTTAAAATAAGCGTGCAGATACATATTTTTTTTAGAAATGTACTTTTTAAAGATTTTACATGTACTATAAGTGTACATTTAAATGGAATTTCAAAAACACAGTGCTCTGTTCTTGTGTCTGTACATACAGTATGTGTTGATAATGGACAAAATAGGAAAAAAAAGAGGATGTTTATTTCACCTCTGTCAATCATTGATAAAGAGACAGCTGGAGACACAGTCACTTTGACCTCGACCCTAGACACACAACCTCTGACCATGTGCCTGACCTGATCTCTTCCCTCCAGCAAGCCTGCATATTCAAAAATATCACATTTAAAGATTAAGTGTGTGTATATATATATATATATATTTTTTTTTTGTTTTGTTTTGTTTTTTTGTTTTATACAGTCACGGCCAATAATATCTGCACCCTTGGTAAATATGATCAAAGAATAATGAATAATACAATTAAGCTATATTGTTAATCCTTTTGATCTTTCATTTAAAACATCCACAAAAATATAAGATAAAGAATAAAATATAAGAACTTAAAATGGGGGGAAATATCATTACTAGGGTTGGGTATCGTTTAGGGTTTTTTCGATACCGGTGCCAAATCGATACTTTTAAAACGGTTCCAGTACTAAACGGTGCCTGAATCGATACTTATAAAGTGTTGCCATTTTTATTTTATAATAACTGCACACTATGAATCATTAGTTAAGCATTAAACAGTCGGTTCATCCTTTAGAAAGCATTTTTCCAACATTAATAGTCATTTGTAGGCAGTTTTTAAATACAGCTGTAAATGCCTTGTTCTTGATTTATAATCATATCTATTACATAGGAGATATAAAGGCTCGTTATCAACCAAACAGAACAAATAAAAACAACACAGAGGGATTCAGAACTATTCATTTCAATATGCAAATAATATGAAACTGTACAACTGTTCACTTGAATGATTTATCATGAAATTGCATGAAAGATTTAAAATTCATATTTAATTATTTCATATTTAATTTAATTAAAATTCATAAATTATCTGAAAAAAAAAAAAAGTATTCTATGAACAATGCATTAAACTACATCAAATAAAGACAAAATCAATAATTAATGAATAAATAAAATAAGCTTATGAAACCATAACTAACATATGATCCGATGCCATTTCTCAAGTCAAGTGAATGAATCATCTTATAACAGGCATCCAATACTGACACGACTGACTAAAATAAACATGTTTGCGCGAGCAGGTGAGAGAAGATCTAGCGCAAAAATAATCGCGCACAGATGACATATCATGCGCACGCGAGGGTTTAAAATGAGCTTGCGGGCTCCCGTTTCTTCGCATTGTAGATCTGTTTTCATCAGTGGTGCGCTCACTTATTAATGCCATAGATTTGCCGCCATAGATATATTGGGTTTGTCGTTTAGGCACGGAACCAGGGTACATGGGGTACTTTTTATCCTTGTGTTCACCAAACAGATTTTGAGCGTTTGCTGTTTAATCTTTAGTTTAATCTGACCATAGAAGCCAATCCCATTTGAAGTTCCAGTCATGTCTGACGACTGAATAAGTTTGTTTTTGGATGAGCGAGGAGAGTTTTCCTTGAAACCCTCTCAAACAACATGTGCTGATTTTTTTAAGAAAGGTTTTTTATTAATATTATTCATTTATTAATAATGTTTTAAATAAAAGATCAAAATAAATCTAGATTAATTTTCACAGCCTTCTTTGATCATATTTAGCAAGGGCATCGGTATTTCTGGCCATAACTATATATAAATGAATATATTAATGTATATATATATATATATATATATATATGTATGTATACAGGGAGGGAGGGAGCATATTATTTTTGCAAACAAACAAACTACTCAGTTGTGTGTAGACATGACGTGAGGAAAAGAAAAAAGGTAAAACAAGAAAATGTAAGATGAAAAGACAGAAAGAAAGCGCAGGTGAGCAAGGACAGCTGTCTGGGCAGAACACAGGGCCATGTTGTGTTTTATCTCTCAGATGACAGTGTGTTTAGCCGCTCGCGGAGTGTGTTTTCATGTGAAGGGTGACACACACCAGATCCCTTAAGCTAATTGAAACTCCACCGAAACACAAACATGCACATAAACCTGGACAGAGAGAAATAACGTCTCTGCGATAACTAAATATTTTCATTTTCAAGTCTCTGGATATGAAATGTATTTACACAGCAACTAAATGTCCAGAGCGTTTGTTTCAGGAACTATAGCATCGATCATAAAGACGGCTGAAATATTTGCGTTTGTACTGAGTAATAAACAGGTTTAATGCTGTCAAAACATAAATAATCATAATTAAAGATGAACGCACATTAACACAATATTCTCTGCGCTCTAAGACTCTAGATTTTCCAAGTTGTTCTGCTCAGGGAATAAATGTAAATATGTGCTTTTGTTGAAGAAGATCTAAAAAGCTTGTATAAAAATGTACATATTTAGCAGGTTAATGAAAAGTCAAGCTTGTATGACAAAACTGCTAATATTTCCCGCATACTTGAGAGCACGCAAGTGATGAAACGGACAGATAAAGCATTGATTACACACCTAATACACATCATTTGCTCTTCATTTTGTTGCATTAGAGCAACAAAAGCTTCCTGTCTTCCTGAATATGTCCAACAGATGCATTTTATTCCAACCAAAACCATTTGAAAGCACATCACAGAAGTGAGGTTTTCCCAAGAGGATGCATAAGGCAGCATAAGTGCTGTGTTGCTGGGCTGCTTCCTGTACCACTTTCAAAAATCCTCATATTTGCTAAAAAGCATTGAGAATTGTCGATTTCCACCGGGCCGTCCTTAAATCTGTTCACTATGGCTAACAGATGGACATTGAAATTTGTACAGGTGCCCCCAAAGATTGTTCAGTTGCAGTTGTGCCGGTCCTGCCCTACCGAGATCAAACGTTAAACTGCATGCATGCCGTCTGCTAACTCTAGAAAATAAAATAAAGTAAATAAACACTGCACAAAAGAAAATAATAGCTAAATAGCAATCCATTAACAACCCCTCTAAGTTACCCAGACAAGTATTGTAACAGAACATTATTTTCAAGCAACAAATAATATTTAATTTTAAAATACTGCATGCTATATTAACACTATAACATATGTTTGTAGGCCCAAATCTGGAAACATTAGCATCTGTTCCATTGTCCTGATATTAATGGATTTGTTGGTTAAATGACTCAAATAAGGTTAATATAGACTTTCACGCAATGTATTTCACATACAGAGTTTCATACTGTCACGTTTTATTCTACAACTTAAATTGCATCAGTAATATCCCTGGTGAGCCTCGTCATTTTCATACGCACTCTCATAAACCATTCTAACTCCACTTTTGATGACCGTATGATTGGTTAAGTGTGTCATATTTCACCTTATAAAAGAAAATCTGGCTAGTTCATAATGCATAATAACACGCATTCAATAAAACATCATCTTGACTGAATCAGGAGAGAAATATAAACAGATTAAAGTCAATATTAAATGTGAGTTCTGAGTTTGTCACACTACAGAAAAATGTGTTATTAACCACCCAGCCAAATATGAATGCTAAAAAAAAAAAAACTTAAAATAAGCCATCAGCTGTTTGGACTCTCATTCTGACTGCACCCATTCACTGCAAAAGATCCAATGGCGAGCAAGTGATGCAATGCTAATTTTTTCCAAATCTGTTCCAACGAAGAAACAAACTCATCTACATCTTGAATGACGGTCAAGGTGAATACAGTACATTTTCAGCAAATAAGTACTTTTGAGTGAACTATTTAAGCATTTTGAATCCCTCACTATACCATGACACAGAAAAAATAAGAAACATATTACTGAACGTAATAATAATGATCATAATGAACAAATTATAATCACACTACAATTAAAACACATAATTCTAGTGTTTAATTCACTCACAAACAATCAAACGCTATGAAAATAATGACAAAAGAAATCTTATAAGGAGTTCATCTTATTCTTGTTACAATTTTATTAATATTTTGGTGTTAAATATGGTCTGGATATTTTCACCTATAATTTACATCTTCACAGCAGGCCATTTTCTACACAAGGATTGTGTGCCAGTGTGTGCATGTGTTAACATGTTTAATAGCTTTGGTATGTGCATTACTTGATATTCCATGTGTTGACAGCACTATATTTCAAATCAGAGACCTACACTTAAAAGCATTCCTGCCGTGTATTCTGTCTCTCCTGTGACTCTTCATTAACGGTCAAACAGCACACTTTGGCTGCTGAAAGAGCGTCAAGCATCAATGGTCATTCTTACACTGCATCCCTTTAAGACACTATTACATTAGCGTCAATTTACTTAAAGAGCAAACGAAGTCAGACATCACATGAGTGTAGACTCGAGTCATGCTTTTAAGACCACTATATGACCTACCACCTCTCATTCATCTGTTTCAATTAGACACCGCCTTTAGAAATTGACTAATGTAGAAACTAGCATTTTTAGTCTGTAGGGACCTTTCTAAGTTATTTTGTTATTTAAGGAATGTGAACTTGAGAAAACTTGTTCCTCCCTCTTATCTGTTCTGTCTGCCTCAGAGTCCACAATCCAGCATCTAATTGGAGGTGTATGAGGTTTGTGACTCTTGGAAGGTAATAATCACGGCATAACTCAACTGTGTTGAGAGAATATTTTGTCACTGAAAGGAATATCCTCAGCATATATTTACATAAACATCTCAGCAGCGCTGCAGTGTTTGTTAACAGTAAACCACTGATCAGATATTTCAAACTTCTTATTATTTTAAAGCGTAGAACAAAAAAAAACTAATTGGGGCCTTTACATTTAATTATTTGTATGTAGAGTTGTAAAACCTTCCCACACTCTCACATAAGCAAGTCATTAATTGATTAATCGCTTTAAAAAATAAAACACTTTTGATTAGTATATGTGTTTTTAGTATATTTATTATGTACATATAAATATACATGCATGTATTATGAAAAATAATTAGATATATATATATATTGATTTATATATAATATAAATTATATAATTATAAATGTACATTTATTTTAGAAATATATGTTTTTATGTGTGTATATATATATGTGTGTGTACATAATAAATGTACATAGTACACACACACACAGACACACACACATATATATATATATATATAAAAATCAAAAACATGACAGTGTCTTCTTTACAAAAAATAATCTCAAATAAAATAAGCATAAGGCCTGCCCTCCCTGAAAAAGATATGCATTCTCCCTGAATTTACATGCAAAGCATATGAAATTATTTCATTATGAAGTACAATATTATTGAAATAGATAACCACTGAACTTATTGTCTTCTACTGTCTTTGCAAAATAAAAAAAAACTTGAAGAAAAATAAAGTGCAATTCTTAATAAAATAATTAGCTGTAATGCCACACACTACCAAAGAAATAGGCCTTAAAGCTCAAGTTAATAAAAAACCTGTTCTCTCAGCATTGAAAATACAGGCAAATCACATTAAACTTAAAAGCAGACAACTCTGTATGCATCTTCTTAATCACATATTACTGTCCTGTTCATATACTACTACAGGTAATGCTGTAAACAGCGGTGAATACAAGATTTCTATTTGTTTCTGTTCATCTTCTCTTCAATGTGACCCTTCCTCTGTTGCGCCGTCCTCTTGTGAGGTCACCTGAGATGCTGAATACCCTCTCTGCAAAAGCTTTTGAAGCTGGCATAGCTAGCAAAATGTTTTAAACTGTGATAAACTGTCACTCTTTCCTAGCCAGAAGTCTGTTCCTGTGTCCTCAGTGATGGGACGTGAGAGTTCTTCCTTATACTTGATCATCTGCTGCCTGATGCTGGTGCGGCATTTTGTGAGAAACCTAAACAAAGCCAGCTTTGAGGATGGCGCTGATTCTGGCTCCTCAATGACTTCTTCTTCTGCATCATCTTCAGACTGGTCCTCCTGTTTTGTGCAATTGACCATATAGTCTTCTCCCCGTCTCATCAGTTCCTGGATCCTTCCATCAACATTAACAATGCTTTCACAGCCAGCTGGATTAACAAAGCAGGCAGCTGCTGCAAGTGGTGAGGACGTTTCATCAGTTGCATCCAAGATGCAAACAAAACGTTGGTTTATATTTGATCTCATTTTCTCTGCAAGAGTGGCGAGGTCTCTGTACCGAGTGTTCGCTGCAAAGTCAGTTAGGTGGCTCAGCAGATCAAAGAGGGCAGGAACCGCTAGAGACATAGATGTGGTGTCACTCTGGAACGTTTTAGTGTGTTCCGCAAAAGGAAACAGTAAGTCATGCAACAAGGAATGCTTTTGCCACTCACTAGTAAGCAAGCTGTCCCATCCCATTTGTGATTTGACAGACTGCATCTTTGACTTTGAGGATTCGTCTAGCCATGTTAAATGGCTTTACCAGCATGTGGGGCAGTCATTTACAATACTACCACACTGGTCCAATAACCTTTGTGTTGCAACTGACGCTTTACCAAAGACCTAGCTTTATCGAGGAGTCTTTTGACAGTTTTGTCGGTTTGCAACATTTGTAAACATGGCTCACCCCTGGTCATCAATTTCAGAGTCACTTTCCATTGTGGACCCATGGGAGTCGTCCTCAGAGCTGGTTTCATCTGTTGTGGTGTTTTTAAAGGTTGCCACCATGTTACTCCCATTCTCTTTGGTATGATCCACTCTTGCATACATTTGTTCACACATGCCTTAATAGAATGTACAGTGTGTGGGTGACCTACTTGTTGAAGGGCCAACAATATGTGTTCAGGTTTCCTTTTTTCAACACAAAAGTAAAATGAAACTTAAAGCAGGGAATGAGGCTTTCAATTAGGGTTGTGCGATGTCAACCAATTTGGTATCGTACAATGTCTAATGTGAAACATCGCGATGGACGACGGACTCGTCGTCGTAGGTGGCGGTTGATGGAGTGGGTTAAGTTGTAACTAAAACACCAAGCCACAGCCCACGGCCCTCACGCGAGCAGATTAGAGAAGATCGAGCGCAGGAGTGATCATATCAAGCGCGTGCAAGGGTTTGAAATGAGCTCGCAGCCCCGTTTCTTCACATGCACATCTGTTTTCTTCTCGCGGAAATGATTTACCGCGTTCACTTATTAATATCATCGATTTCCCGCCATAGATTATTTGTGTTGCTGCTGCTGCAGCCGGGCGGGCAGCAGGATCGCGATGCCGGCTCAGCATCGTGATGTCTATCGGCCATCGACCCAACCCTACTGTCAATCATTTTTTTGTCCACAAGGCAAGGCCAATGGATACTTTCCAGGCAACAGCCAGTCTCTCTGAATTTTAGTTTTTCATGTTCATACTGAGTTTCAATCACATTACTAATTGTAGTTTTTTTTGGAACTGTTAGTCTCCTATCTACCATCTCCATCATTAGCACAAAGTCTTCATCCTCAGTTGTTGTGAGTGGTAAACCTGTGCGTCCAATACATTTAGCCATGACTACTCCTTGGTCTGTTGTTCCTTTGATTCAGTCTTGTACTTTGAAGAATTTAGGAAATCTGAGATGACCTGCTGCTGGGTTGCACTAGTAGCACTAGCTTTAATTCCCCCCGGCCCATGGTCATCTTTGTCATCAGATGTCTTTTGTATCTATGAGGATATATAATGGAAGAACGAAGTTGTGATTTCTCTTTCTTGCCCTCTCTCTCACACACACAGATACATACACGCACCCTCTTTCTCTCAAACACCATTTCTCGAGTCATATACAGGTCCTTTTTAAAATATTAGCATATTGTGATAAAGTTCATTATTTTCTGTAATGTACTGATAAACATTGGACTTTCATATATTTTAGATTCA
>JAUYWG010000047.1:5408338-5423939 GCA_034779775.1 Enteromius afrohamiltoni | reverse complement strand
GCGGGTCTGAGGTAAGACACCAGTTCAGTCTGTGTGACACGCTGCTGTCAATCAACTATTGTGGGAGTGGCCTCTGTAGGTGTGACGCCACACCGACATGCATTTACAGTTTTTTACAATCGCCATGACAGTTTTTTCAAAACATTTAACAAGTTTTCTAAACTCTTAACGCACCAGCACACCTAAAACACACAATTGGCAAAAAAATGTATTTCATGCTCAAAATCACACATTGGAAACTTAACTGTAAAACTCATTTTCAAAAATTCAATAATAAACCACCATAGCACACTATGTCTAGCAAAACACTGCAAACATGTTTTAAAATCAACTAATTATTTAAAACACTAACCCATGTTCTCTTCCAACAGGAACATTTAGTCATTATTTTATGTGTCAGGTCTGCCCTTATATTTGGAGCCTTTCTACAGCCTTTGTTTTTTGAAAAATGAATGACCATATCAGAGTAAATGTATAAAATGTACAGTTTCTGTAAAACAAATCCAGTAACATATTAGAGACACACAGAGGCATACAGTCACTCTACAGTAAATGGTAAAATTATTTACACTTTGCTGTAGGAGAAGCAATATACCTGTTGGTTTATGACAAGGTCAATGATAGTAGCGCACTGTATTTGATCAGTTACCCTAGCTCTGGTCCTTTGAGCGCTATCACACATTCTAACTCCTCTCCCTCGTTCTATATTTTTCTTTCTTTCTTTCTTTTCTGTTGCTCTATATTGTTTTTTCCCACACAAAATCAGCCCAAAGAGTCCTCTTGTAGAACATATGATCGTGTGATTGGAAAAACCTCAACACCTCAGTGTGGTTCCTGGATGGGAATCAGCTGTGATTTATATATTTGAATAACTGCAATAATCTGTTTCTCATTGGCAATGGAATAAAATACAGGGAATATATTTGTGTTTCAATTCACGATATGAACAGCTGTTCGCTCTGACTGTAGAAGTTATGTTCAGAACATGATGTTGTCTGTTCTGACATACCGTGTGAAAGCATTTGTACATTTGACTGTAAAATGACACTGTTTTGGTCCTGGTTGAGCTTGTGTGTAAAAGAAGTTCAAGCATTTTAAATTTGTGTCAACTGTATGCATTTTGTATCAAAGCAACAAGAAATGTGTTAACTGTACAGTCTACAAAAACTGATGTTGGGCTAACCGTGTTAGGAGTTTAGGAAACTTGTTAAATGTATTGAAAGAAGGTCATAGCAATTGTAAAAAACTGTAAGAATGGCTTGATTTCAGAATGGGCCACTTATTCTTATGTTAATTTAATAAAAATACTTGTGGATCTTTATCATTGTAGGGTCCCAACACACATTTCAGTCCAAACAGCTTGAAAAAGTGCATGTAGCGCCGTATGACCCCTTTAAGGTTATGTTTGAACCACTGATGGCACAATGTCTTTCGCACTTTTCTGGACCTTCTGTCACAAGCCTCCCGGTTTTCATTCAAAATACCTTAAATTGTGTTCCAAAGATTAACAAAGCTATTACGGGTTTGGAACGACATGGATGTAAGTGATTAATGACAACATTTTCATTTTGGGGTGAAGTAACCCTTTAAAACAATTTTGTAAACAACTGTCACATAAAAGCCTATAGTTCTGGCAAGACCTGTAAAATGTCTCTCCCGTTCATAAGTAATATGATCTTTTTATATCTTTGATGTGGCATCGCTAGTTCTGAAACTACACAGCGGATAGAATAAACAAAATATATTAAAATATTATCAGAATGATCAAAATACGGTAATCTTCACTTCACATTCATCAGTAATATCTTACTGGGGCACAATGAAAGTCACAAACATCACTCGTTCAACTATGTGTTGAGGATCATTCCTTCTAATATTAAGTTGAATCACGTAGAGTCATGTCTGCATGTTATAAAAAGCAGTCTCAGATTATTAGCTGCTATTTCCTGCAGCAAGAGCATCCTAAAACAGACACTAAGGGCAAAGACAGAGGGTGTGTGTGTTGTGTCTGTAGAAGAGCTTTGAGAAGCAGCCACGATACTATTGTTTTCTGCAGATCTGCGTCAGAAGCTTGAAGGTACGTGGAATAAAACCTCTCCCAGTACTGCCCAGTCCCCAGCCTTTCCCACACAGAAACAAACCAGTGAAGAACACAGATTACCAGCTGCTTCGTGATTAAGCTAGCACTAAAGCGCAATTTCATAACACATGATTCAATAAAATCGTCCAACAAACCATTCAATAAAATATGAGGCTATCTATTTATGTTAATAGTTTCATATCCAGGAGCTGAGAGCCCATCCTGTGTGGTTAACCTTTCATGAAATCCAATCCTTCAGTCAGTGACATGACTTCAATGTCTGTGGTGATATTATTTACACCTGCTCCTGTGTCGCTCCACAGGTTTACATACAGTTCACACACTGTTCAGTTCACAACACAGATCAGGCTGTATCACCAACAGTCAGTCAACAAACACACAAATAAATGAATAAACAAACAAGCAAATGAACAAGCCACATGTAGCCACAATAAAATTACTAAAACTAAATGAATGAACTAATGAGTTAATGAATAAAAAACAAAAAAATAATGCATAAACCGAATAGTAGTAAAGCAAAAAATATTCATTAATTAATTAACAATTTTTTTTTTTTTAAATGAACATACAAACGAATGCAAAATCATTGGATTGGCAAACTAATAGATAAACACTCACTCACATAAAAAGTATAAAAAATAAATAATTAAAAATGAATGAATAAAATAATTCATGAAAAAACAAAATCGGATAAATAATAATAATAATAAATGAACAGACTTTTAGCTCAAAAATTTGAGCTAATGAAAGAACAAAAGAATGAGAATGAATGAATGCATGCATGGACACTAAATTAATGGGAAAATGGAAAAATACACTAATGAATGAAAAATTGTAAATAAATTAATAAACAAATAAGCAAAGAAATTAAAAATTAAAAACTAATTAATAAATGAACGAATTAATGCGTGTAAGAGTGGATGGACAAACTAAATGAACAGACAGATGGACAAATACACTAATGAATGAAAAACGAGCAAACAAAATGAACAACAGCGTAAACTAGTAACATAGTAATGCACCAACAAAAAATGAAAAACTAATTAATAAATGTTGAAATTAATGAACAAACTAAGTAAAAAATGAATGAATGATTGAATAAATAAACAAGCAAACAAGTGAGTGGGTGAGTGAACAATTCAATTTGTTGTCTCATTTGTTGACAAGTACGCTGATTGGTCTATAGATTCAACAACGCAACCAATCAAATGTCAAAGGAAAGGAGACAATAACTGTATTGCCACAAGCCCAAAGAAAGAAATATGGATGAATTATGATATCTAAGAGAGGCAACTGCAAATTGTAATAAAACGTTGATAATGACAGATCATGATTAAATAATGGAAGAGAAGGTCAGAGAAAGAAAGAGTGTGTGAAAAAGAGAGCTGGATTGCACTCCAATGTACTGTGAGCCATTGCCTCTCAATTACTGGCATTACAACAGGTACATGTGTAATTGAGCAGAAACAGAACAATGCTTCTCTACTTGGAGATACTAATTTGGCTAATCAACAATTAACCATCATCTATTAACCATTGGGATGTTA
The DNA here is from genome assembly GCA_034779775.1 of Enteromius afrohamiltoni. Lineage (NCBI taxonomy): Eukaryota > Metazoa > Chordata > Actinopteri > Cypriniformes > Cyprinidae > Enteromius > Enteromius afrohamiltoni. Next base: position 5,420,291 of record JAUYWG010000047.1, on the reverse strand, counting down.
ACCATTAAAGGTTAAGTGCGTCACAGGTTGATACAATGAAAATTGTTAATACTTTGCTTCAATGGCACTATCAAAATATACAGAACACAAGCAAGTGCCAAAATCACACACTTCACCTTTAACCCTTCACCGTGCAAAGATCTTACTTCCTCTCATAGTTCACGCTGGAGAATGATCAACAGCAAACAGCTTTGTCTCATTTAGGTGTTGAGTATGAAGGGTTAACCTTTGAGCTGAATGAATCTCTGTTTAGGCGTAGGAGTAAGCGTTGGTGCTTTACTTTTCTGACCACAAACACACAGCAGCTAAATACGTTTGTCACTTTTGAGTACTTCAATCTGGTTTCTTTTACACAGGTTCTTTAAGGGAGGGACAATGGCATTCAACAACCAAATTTGCTCTAGTATGCAGTGCACAAATCTGAACAACTGATTTTCAACAACTGGGGTCATGTGATGTTGCTACAAAGAACATCATTTGTGTGTTTGGAGTAATGCAATGTTTTTATGTGATTATGCCTCCTGAAACAGGTCAATTTGTTCAAAAGTCTTCGTTCTAAAAAAGCGACGTGTGCTCTGTTTGGCACTGTGACTGGCTGAACGTGATGGCGTGTCCCAGCACTATGACACCAAAACAGTTAAACATTTGTCACAGACAAAATTACTGATTATCATGGCTTAGTACTGTCTATTTGCGCATCACGTTGCATCTCACCTCGTAAACATATCACCATTTCCTCATTTGTGATTGGAGGAAAGACAAACAACAAGCACTTAAAGGTTGTGAGTCAGAAGCGCCAGACTGTCCTTGCAGAGGTACAATTGCTTCACTTTATAGTCTCTGTGCACGGCCAGAATAGACTACTCTCCAGATTTTAGGAGTCTGTCCTCCACTAATATTTGTGTTGAACTGTTCTGGAACAGTCCAGCACCTGGCAGCAACACTACAGAATAATAGCTCCGCCTTCTCTCTTTGCATAGACATTTGGGCGCTGTTATAAAATAAACCCACTCTGTGATGTAGAAAATGGGGGCATGTTTAAACGAGCTGTTTTGGGGGGGTATTGTTTCAGCAAATGTTGTATTTAATCATTTATAACTGATGTGTATTTGTCCGCGAAGGCTGAAAGTGAAAAAGATACAGATAAAATGAGCCCAAAAAAATACATTTAACTCCAACTGAAAGTCAAAAAATATAAAATACCCATGAGAAGGATGCAATACTTATGTAATACTAGAATTTGCAGAAGTTAAGTCATAACTATGAGACAGTCATAAAAAAATGTTTATTGGACAGTTATAGTGGCAGCCAAAATTATTAGAACACTACTACTTTCCCCTTATAGAAAATGGATTTAAATATCAGTTTATATTTTGTCATTAACTGTAATAATCCAGTGAGATTTCTGTTTGTACAAGGAGACTGACGACAGCCAGTGCTCCACACAGATCTGATCTGATCTTATCCAGTCTGTCTGGAATGACATGAAGAAACAGAACAAACTGAGACAGACTCAATCCAGAAGAACTGTGCCAATGTCTCCAAGATGCTTCAATAAACTTCTATGCATGCACTGTATTTCCTGCTCAGGACCAGCTTATAAATAGCTAACAGCCAGCTCTGTCCTAGCTTAAACCCTCTTATAACCAACTAATGACCAGCTTAAACCATGCTTCAAAACATGCCTAACCAGACTATGTTGTGTTTGCAAGCAGGACTTGCTGATTAAGAGGAAAGCTCTATCAATTTAATCTCTATACTTTCTACTACAGTCTACTTTCCTATCCTCTAATTTGCTTAAAAAGAGAGAAAGATTCAGCATATCCACTTTCTAAAGTGTCAGGTCGAGACACGGTTTAAAATCAAGTTGCTCTTCTAAAGCCAAGCGCACACTTGAAGACTCCTCGCCTCTTGTTTTCTGTCCTGTTGGAGCATGTCTTGCACAACTGAATGCAGACCTGTCTTAGTGTTTTAGTACAGCGTTCTGTTTGAATTAGCAGATGCATACCTTGTTAATGAAAGTGAACATCATTCGGTTCTGGAGCCAGTTCTGAACAACTCAGCTAATAGCCCTACTGAGGGCAGATAAAGGACAGTGCAGACAGACATGGGGGGTGTGTGGAATCAGCCCAACCTCTAACTTATTCTGAAGTTTACACAGCCGGCAGACCTCGGCCTTCACACCTCCAACTGGCCCCACCATGCAGCTCTCGGTTAAAGCAAATGGAGATGAAAAGCTCCTGCAATGAGCTGCCTGGGATGAACAACATAACACTGACATGCCCTTTAGAACAAAATAAGCCTACAGCGTGCAAGTGCAGGCACGACCGGAGAGGAGTTGCCTTTGAAATAGGTGTGTGTTTGTGTGCATGTACAGGGTTCGTGGGAAAATGGGTGACTGAGTAATTCTCTTAGTCTGACCAAACCTTTCTCACACTTTCACACAAATTGCTTTCAAATTACGCAAACGCCGCCCGTGAGCCAGTCAGAGCCTACTTCTGCACACATCTGTCCCACAGATTGATGCTCTTTTTCTCTTCGTACACTATCAAGCACTTGCTTGTCTTGACAGATACTCACTATGACACACACACACACACACACACACACACAGACGCTCTGCCAGGAATCCTGCTCGCCTGAGGACGCAAGGCTTGGGAAGGGTTCTTTCTTAAAATGGGACATTCTCAGCAGCAACTAGTTTTTTCGTAAAAACCTCTCTGGTTAATTTGGTTGCATTGTTTGCTTTTAAAGCAAAACTGGGTCGTAAAAGCTCAGTGAAGTATTATGTAATCATATAATATGGCATTTACATTTATTGATCCAATGAGCAGCTGAAAAAACTGAGCATTAATATGAGTTAGATTAAAGCATATTGTGTAACTCTTAGACTTAGACTGTTAGACATTTAGTAGATGCTTTTATCCAAAATGACTTAATTAAGTTGCCGAAATAATCATAAAATGTAACAAATTTATAAATACTGCAAATTTAATTAAGCAAATGACAATATCTAAAATTAATTAAGGATATCAATAATTACTAATACTACAAAATGTTTCTTTGTGCTCAATAACGTCAACATCCTCGTTTACTGTATGTGTAGGAATTAAGACTCAATAATGATAATCTCAGTGTAATTGAATACATCAGCCGATTATACACTGCTATGCTAATATATCATAAATATGTACAATATTTTTCAAGTACATTGAGTGTTTTGAAGCTAAGAGGTAAATTAGTTCTCGTGTAAGCCCCAATTAGTGTACATTTCAACTTAGGACCCATGGTTTGCACTTGTTTGCACTGGCATTAAAAACTGCAAGCAGGATTTACTTTGTGAGCTCTACTCAACTCTACTCAAGTCCTCAACTTTTCATGTGTCAACAAACTGAAGATGACGTATGTACAGAAGTGAATTAATGGGAGAACAGATTTGCTTGAAGCATTGGTTGCAGCTTTGGTAAGAATCAGAGAGCTGGAGCACATGACAATGAGATGTTTATACTATGTCTATGCACGAATCTGCTTATATTAAAAATCGTATTCCAACTCACATTTCTCTCTATATGAACCCATTTGAACCCACAGCAGATCAGGATGCCCAGATTATCCACACAGGAGCTCTCTGTCTTTAATAACGGAGGTCAGTCCTGTCTGAGATGGCAACATAAAGGCCGGCGACTGTACTTCTCAACACCACAACGAAGCTTATGACAGCACATCAATAATTCAAATCTCCGTCTGTGTTAGACTACAAAGAGCAGAGCCGTTTCCAGGGTCCCTTGGAGTTTTACTGCACACCTGCCATATCAAGACTGATGCTGTATACCACACTATTCCCTCTCTTTCAAAAGATAATATTCTATAATTGCATTACTTAGTGCACAGTTCAATGATATTCTATTGCTCTATTATACTACCATTCATTGTTGTGACTGAACATGAGACAGGGCAGCCAGGATATGACCTGTGACTCGTCAGTGATGCTCAAGTACAGATATAGGACTGATTTGAAAGCACGTAAAAAGGGTGCAAAGTGACATGAAAATAACGTAAATGGTATTACAGCTATTGCACACTTCAGTCATATTAATGATGATAACTATTACTGTTTTCAAGTTAGTATCACTAAAATTTAGCTGCAATGAATATATTTCTGACTACAAGTAGGCTAGTTATCTAGTCATATTAAATATAATTTTATCATGTGATTTAAAAATGTTAAATTACCTGGCAAAAACATTAGGGGGCAGGGTTTAAGACTAGTCCTAGATTAAAATAAATGTTAAGAGCTGTCTAAACTGGAAAAAGCTTGCACTGAGATATCTCAAAATACACTTTTGCCATTGTTTGGTCTTAAAATGCTCACAGATAATGCATTTTTGTGAGACATGTTTCTAAAAATTCTTAAATGTCCTAAATTAGCAAAGGTGTAGTTCTGGCTTAATCTAAGGCCTATCCGGGAAACCGGCCCATAATACCATAATAACATCAGCATATAAAAAGATGCTAGTCGTCTGACCATTTTGGCACTGGATTATCATATGTCTGCATTAATGATGGCTGCGTGGCTCTTTGCAGCTGCAGAAATATTTATGACAGGCAGCCAACCTCTTTCGTCGTCTCTATGCAACCAGGGTTATCTAAGCATTCATCTGAGGCCTTTGCTGCAGAAATGATGCAGGTGGCATCAGAGAAAGAGGAAAGCACAACACACACCTGCTGCTGGCGCGCATGGCACGAATAATGTGAGGAGAACAAGCATGTGGCGTAACCATATTTTGAACATTTAAGTTGTTTACCAAGGTCAATAAAACAGCCTACCTACAATTATAGCCTACACTGGCTTCTTAAAAGGAATTTTACAGGCATTTTCGGGTGTAATCTGTTCAAGTCTTGCTCAACACACACTGTCTCAAAGCAAAAATGTAAAGACAAAACACACAAAAACTAATTTGAATGTTTGCTATTTTAATATATGATAATTATATTTTCTCATGTATCAATGTATTGTTCCATACTATAGCAAAGAAAAGTTGTGTACGTTTGTTATGGTTGCAAATTCTGTTTGCTAGCATCAAGTTGGCCAACAAAGGTGATGCCTCCTCTGACTTGTAACTTAACTTTTGTAGTTAATGAAATTTTAACACCGAAACGCAAATGCCCTTGTATATATAAACAATAAAGAGCCCCCTATCCACCCTACAACTTTTGTTTCAGCTGGAGAATCCAGTTGTTGACTGTGTTTTGGAACATGGAAACCAGTTTCTAGCTGGCCATTTGCAAGTAGACTAGTAACAAACCAACTAGTTAGTCCTACTGCGGGCTTTGGAATATGATGGCAGTCAATGATCAATTATTTAACCGTGTTCCAAATCACAGCTGCTATTAAATGGATTTTCCAACATGGTTGGAGCAAGCACCCTGAAATATCCACAAAAAGACATTACCCAGTCCTCGAAGTGTTTGCTGCCGTTTTGCAGCAATTCCTCGAACTGAATGGTGCAGTTGGCTACAAAGTCGTCGTAGCCAATCGGCGCGTCGTGAAACACCGACAGCTCGATCTTGCGGCCGTCGTGCACCTCGGTCACAAACTCATCGTGCCAGACGGGACTGTTGGTCTTCTGCTTGGTCGAGGTCTGACCCACGCGAAAATCATCTACGTTGAGGGCGATGTACGTGTCCAGCAGGAAGGTCTGCGTCTTGGGGCCGACGGCGTGTCTCAGGGACCAGGCTGTGGGCTTCAGGTCCAAAGCCTCGCAGATCTTAATCTTCAGCAGACCGTTAAAAAACACCATGGCCACTTTTGAGGGCTTTAGTAACAATATTCCACTTCGGCGCCTGGTTAATTATTCAACCAGTGTATGCCACGGTCCACCAGTTTGAGATGAAATAACGGTAAATTCCGTCCTCGTGGATGTGCATGCAAAGTGTAGAAGGTCCAGACAGAATCTATTGCTATGACCTACGGACAACCTGCATGTGATCTTGAATCTGTCCAAACGCCGCTGTAGGCAGTCAGCAATGCAAGTGTGCTTGAAAAGGGACAGCTACAGTGTGTCAGCAGCGATACGACCAGCATTCCACACCTCAAAATACGCCAGAAATATACGCTGGATCTCCTCAGGGTGAGAAGCCCGTTCCCTCGTCTGACTGGAGCGCTGGATGTGTCTCCTCCGCGCATTGGGAGGAAAGTTATCACCGAGAAAGCGTCTTTCGGTTCGCCCCAGACAGGAGAACCAGTGTTTACAAGGGTTCCGTGCTCACTTGCTTTTTCCAGGATCCTTGTTTGTCCGTCGGTACTCGGTTTCCTGCAGACCTGCCTCTTTTTCTCCCGACTGTGTGTGTGTCTGAAGGCTGGTCCAGGAAATGCGCAAAACACGTCAGTTATTGCGCGGAGAGGGCTGAGTGAGTGCGGCCCTGCTGGAACCGCTGCTTCGGCTTTCTGGTCAAGCATCACCCACAGGGCTGTAAAGATTAAGCGTTTGTGTGTGTGTGTGTGTGTGTGTGTGTGTGTGTGTGTGTGTGAATATCAAGTGCGAATAATGCACCCTGCTCAAGTCATACAATGCAGACCACCACGGAGCGCATAAAAAACTCTTAGTCATTTTTTACTTGTTTATTTCATTTAAAATGACATGGTTTACCCCCAATGCCAGTAGCAATGTATTATTGGGATTTATGAGCGTGCATAAGGGAGTTTACGAATAATCCTGTACTGTGAGAACTGCAGTGGAAAATAAAACTACCGTCCTCCACATTCATTTATTTTTCTGCTTGAATTCATTAAGGCGAATACAAAGTGACAGGAGTTATTGTAGCAAGTTAAGTGGATGCAAAGATTACCTAATTTTACAGTGTGTTATTGCAGCTAGATGAAAATATGTTTTTGTGTACAATAACATGTGTAGATATCATTTGTAACACCTTGTCTGAGGACTTTGGACAACAAGTGACAAAAATGTGATGTATTGAGGTCCACCTTCTCAATATCATTAGTCGATCAAAAGCGCCATCTCGTGGATGGAATTTATATTACAGTATAGATTATGCTTGATGATCAAATACAGTATTATAAGTAAATCATAACTAATGTGTGATGCCTGCTGTTGTATAATTCATTTAAATGTCAGTGTGCTATCAGTAGCGTCATGAAAGCACATATACATTTCTTAAACGTGTTTTGCAAATGCTTCCCTGTTTCTTCTCTTTTCTTGAGATGCTTTATACATACAACATTTTATTTAGGAAACAGATGTTGTTCAGAGTGAATATAAATTGTGACAGAGGAGCTCTGTCTCTGTCATTTAAACAACTTTATGAAGATTAGGATAAAAATCACATTGAGTTAAAAACTCCAGTAGATGGCAGTGTCCTTATAGAAGTATTAGGTTGACATTTACAGTATCTGCATCGCATTGCTTTCCCTTTTGAACTGTTAGCATCTTTTGAGTTGATTGCCTGATCAACAAGAAGTTAGTTCAAGTAAATGTTATATGAACATACATACTGTAAATATTTCATTTAAAAATCTACAGAGTGTATCATATATAAGCATCATATTATAATTTAAAAAGATTATGTAGCAACAAAATAGGCTGCTATCTATTGCATTATTGCAGCATGCTTTATTACTTTTAATAATCTTTTTTGTCTTGTAACCAACATTTTGGGTTAATTAATGCTTGTATCCCTTTATTTTGGCTCATGATGTAAGTATGTTTGCTCAGTTCACAACAGATTTGCAGTTACCAATACAGCTGAGCCACTGGAGAAAAGCTCTCAACATAACAACATATGGTTAAAAGCACATGAGACCCATCTGGACACTAATCCAATTGACCAATAACTCTTTTTGTGAAATTATTTTCATTAATGTAAACGTGTATAGTTCAGAATCACTAAAGTGCAAAATTATGTTGAATAAAATAGGGATGATGCTATTAAACTCATATATTAAACAGACTTTACATATCAAAAGTCGTCAAAGTCTTTTAAAATGGCATCAGCTTTAGAAAACTCTCTATTTAATGCATTTAATTGTGAGCTGTGTGTCCTTTTGTTTCAGACACAATAATTAGATGAGTGATGTCTGCTGGAGAATGAATGGTGATGTTGTTTCGACATCAGGACTTTCCCTTAAGGCTGATTCTCAGCCTGCAATGACATTAGTCAAAGATGTTCTAGCTCACACTATACGGCCTCACATGAGTCTAGCATGTGGTGTGGCTCCAAATGATGACATCACCAGTAGGAGGAAAATGAATGCCCTTTTGAGACACTGATAGTGCAGGGTTTATGAGTGTGTAGGCACTGTGTTGCAAGAATAGAAGCGGCCATTTACTGCTCTTTGAGGGTCTTGAAGCTTACTTAATCCACTCCCAAAATGCCAGCGTCGATGTTCATATACTTAGTGCATTAGAAATCGCTGTCGGCCACTGCCAAAAGTGGAAATCAGACCTCTGCAGACAATGTTTCTTTGTTTGGACATAAATAGATACATGAAAGGCCGTTCTGAACAAACTTAAACCTCATGACCAGACTCATATGGAACATGGCACATTCGATTTTGTGCATCAACTTTGGATTATGTAAAAAAAACCAAAACAAAACCTTCAGGGCTCCCCATATGTGAATTAGAATACTGGCTCTTCTCTAATAAATGATATAGGCATATGTTTATGGGTGAGCATTTTTGCCCTCTCTTAAAATATAATATTAATAAAATTGTGAACTAATAAAACTGTAAAACGGCATGAAGTTCCAATATAATAGAAAATATAACAGAAAAGTATTATTACTTTTAGGCTAACATTTTTTTTTAACACATTTCAAATTAATTATAGTTAAACAGCATAGAATTATGGAAATGACTTAAAAAAAACATTACTTATGCAAATATGCAAAAGAAACACTTTTTGACAAAAGAAGCTTGGTTGCTGATGCATACAAAATATTTTCATTGTTCTAGAACATAGTATAAACATAAGTATTACATGTATTATATTTTTCTTAATTATTTAATTCATAAAATGAAATATTTAACAATACTAATGTGTCTGAATGCTTGAGAAATTTTATGTGTTTATATATTTTTAATTACAGTGTGTATATAGGTCTGTAGGCCTATAAATATATATATATATATATATATATATAGATATATATAGATAGATAGATAGATAGATAGATAGATAGATACATTTGGTGTTCAAGTCATTTTATTGTCTGCTGTTTTTAGATTAATTTAGTTATTATTTTTATTATTATTTACTAACTGTTATGAATTACAAGATGTTACAGTCATAACAATATGATAATTTATTTAAAATAGCTGAAAATCATAATTTCTTGTCTGAATTAGTCAGTATTTTTCCCATCATGCATCATATAGGATATATATATATATATATACACACACACACACATACATATTACATAAATGTATATTAGCAATAGTAATTCCTTTTTAAGATTTAACGACATTATGGATCACTCTTCTATTGATAGGCTATATACTAACGCACACACTGAGCTGTTAAATGCAACAGATGGCTACTTTGTCTGATTGACTATAATCATTAATCATTCATCCCGCGGCACTCATGCATTAGAGAGTCTCCACGTTTTCAGGGTGGCAACCGAGGCAACGCTCTCGCCATTCTGCGATCTCATTGGTTGGCCACGCGCTCGTCACTCCTCCATCCGTCGGAAGTGCGTTCTGCTCTTGCGGCTCCCTACAGTCTAAACCCGCCTGTGAGCTCGCGTTATCGGCCTCTTCCTCACGCCTTCGCTCGGCTTGTCAGGCAGAAGCAGGGGCACGGCGGATCAGAGATCTGGCCTCGGATTATGCTGCCATTCCAACCGACCAGAACGTTGCGGGATTCGGCTGCTCTCCTGCTTTGTAAAAGCCGACCTCAGGAATGAGCGCTTCTGTGTTTTATTCGCCAGGGCTGAGCGTATGTGGGACAGCAGCGAGTCTAACAGCCTTTAGACAAAAGGCGGCTGCGAAGTAATATTCACTAATAAAAAGGGTGAGTACGCCAGTTTCTCTGGATTGCGATGCGCGATGCTGTACGCCCATTATTTCTAGTCGCTTTTACGCGTGATTTAATGTAACGGAACGCGAGTGATGTCACCGCTGCTTTTGCATGTTTTCCCTCTGCGAATGTTACAATGTAACGTTAACATCCTCCAGTGTGCGAGTCTCACTCCCTCCTTCCACGTTGCTCACTCACTCGATACCTGCTCGTCATTTAAAATAAACTTAAAAGAGATTCAAATCACCACAGACAGCACGCGTTTGATTATGTACCCTTATGCGTTGAATAATACGAGTGTTGTTACGCACCGAAGGACAGTAGAGCAGGCTATATATTACTGTAGCATTTGCGATTATATTCTTTGTTGAGGGCTTCGGACAAAAATACAAACAAACTAGCTACAGAATCTACTACGCAGCAGACAGTCGGTTCAGTTTCTTATCAGAGTAAGCTGCATGTAGTTTGTAGCTAATAGATATCAATTGTGGTTCGTTTTAAATGGTCGTTGCGCGTATAAATACTCTATATATTCACCTCAGAAATGGGGCCGATATATGTGAGTTTGTACATGACTGTGTTTTGGCACTCATTTAACTTTATTTCAGTAAGTAAGGTTACGATGCAGGGTACTCGAACTCTTGCCCCAAGCCATTCCACTTCTTTGTCTCTGAAAGTAATGGTCCACATATAACTATTCTTTACTTTTTTTCTCCTTTCGAAAGAAAATATTAATGTTGTCCAAGAGCCAGGCCACTCATCTGGACCCCATGAGAATAGGCGTGTCGAACTGAGAGAAATTGCAGAGGATATTTTCTGGGTTTAATATGAGGCTGCTTAACAGTGTTAGTCTAACTTTGTCCAGTTTTTTCTCTTCAGGGTGAAGCGCTAGGTGTACTATAGCTGCTTATATTTTATGCTTCGATAATGACACTTACTTAAACCGTAGTAGTTTAAATGAGGATGTTTTGCGTTTGAATAGAAAAATCTCTTATTACATATTCAGCATGCAATTTTGATATAGCACCCTCTACATTTATAATTTTTTTTCTGTTTGGACCAAACACAGCCTACAGTTGGACTGCATTTAGTTATATTTAAAATCACTGTTTAGGTTTTATATGTTGATTAATACAGTTCTGCTGCAACATTTTTTTTTTTGCTTGCTTGCACACACTTCTTCAGAACTCTTGCCACACATTGCAATACATTGAAGTAGTCCATGTACGATGTATTATTTCAAAGGTAATATTAACATAAATAAACAATACAACCCTATGATGAGTCACTTCTTTAGAAGGCTTTAGAGTCTCCTTTGATATCTGATCAGAGTAATGAGTACACAGGGTAGAGGTAGATGAGCTGCTGAGCTCATGACACTCATTCACAATGACACTTCATCCACGCACGCATGACCCACACCGCCAAATTGAAGTGCCTTTATACAGGAGAGCTACACAAGAGGAGTTTCATATCCCAAACCGCTGGTCTGATAATGACATGTGCTTGAGCTCTGGCCTTGTTCATTTTGGGGAACTCTCATGCTTTTCTGCATTTTCTCATCCGGGAGAGAGCTGGATCAGAGCAGTTTTCGAGAGAAGACAGACTGTCTAATTAGGAGTATGAAGAAAAGGCTTCTGAAGAGAACTTCCACACGACATGCACAGTCACAGAAGTGAGAGTTATCCAACACTCTCATTGTGTCTCATCTCGTTTATTAGCAGAAAGTGCATTAGTCAAATGTTCTTAAAGGAGTAGTTCACCCCCCAAACATGTAGTCACTCCAAGTCTGTTCAAAATATAGGTGAGTTTGTTTCTTCATCTCAACAGATTTGGAGAAATGCAAAATGTAATCACTTCCTTATCAATGGATTCTCTGTAGTGAACGGGTGCCATTGGAATAAGAGTCC